>CM019065.1:2488099-2667596 GCA_009667805.1 Leptobrachium leishanense | reverse complement strand
TCTCATCTGAGAGATATGTTCAATGAGCGATTTTTGTGGAGAGGACTCACTTTCCCATGTCTCCTTCACCAAATCTAGCAATCCCCGGGGTCTGCGACCATACACCAGCTCAAAAGGTGAAAACCCCGTGAAGGCCTGAGGAACCTCTCGAATAGCAAACAGCAGTGCGGGAAGCAAATGATCCCAGTCTCTTCCATCTCTCTGCACAACCCTTTTAAGCATCATTTTAAGAGTTTTGTTGAATCTTTCTACCAGACCATCTGTCTGAGGGTGATAAACAGATGTTCGCAACTGCTTGATTTGGAACAACTTGCACACATCTGCCATCACCCGGGACATAAATGGGGTCCCCTGGTCTGTCAAAATTTCCCTTGGCAGGCCAGTTCTTGAAAACATAAAAAACAACTCCCGCGCAATGGCCTTTGATGTAGGGTTTCTTAAAGGAACCGCCTCTGGATACCTTGTGGCATAATCAAGAACCACCAGGATATATCGGTGTCCCGAGCAGACTTCTCTAAGGGACCCACTATATCCATAGCGATGCGCTCAAGGGCACCTCAATTATTGGCAGAGGCACCAAGGGGTTCCTATAATGGGGTGCTGGGGCAGTTAACTGGCAAACAGGGCAGGAGGAACAGTACCTCTTAACTGCGGCACCGATCCCTGGCCAGTAAAACCGGTCTGTTATCCGGGCCTCGGTTTTCTCAGCTCCCATGTGACCACCTAGAGCATCATTGTGAGCCAGATCCAGCACCATTCTCTGGTAGGGCTGGGGTACTAGTAATTGTTCCACAATTTCTCCCCGGATTTCTGATACCCGGTAGAACAGATCATTATTGACCGCAAAGTGAGGAAATCTTTTTTTCTGCATCTGGTGCTTGAGGTACCCCACTGACAACAGTTACCTGTTCGCGAGCATTTATCAACATCGGGTCACCCATTTGAGCCCTGCCAAATGCACCTCTGGACACATCTAAGTCAGGGTGTACTGGATAAGAAGAACCCTCCCCCTCATCCACCCCAAGTGTAATATCTACAGGGGATAATTCCTCTTCATCCTCTCCTACCATAACCGGCACGGGAGAGGATTCCCCCTCCTTGGGTGTCAACTCAGGTTGAGGAGCTAGGACACTCACATCAGTTACAACATTCTTATTTTGAACACATTTGAGCAACTCCTCATCAACAGTGTCCACAGTCATGTTTGGTGGGGGTGACCCTGAATTGTTCCCCAGTTCGATGGGCAGTTCAGTTTGTGCCAAGCACCACAGTTCAGCAAACAAGGGGCAGTCCCGTCCCACAATCACATCATGTATCAGAGTACTCACCACCCCGACCTCTTGGGTGACCGAAGTGTTCCTGGCGGAAATGGTGACAGGGATCAGCGGATACTCCCGAGTATCCCCATGGATACAGACAACCTGGAGGGTTCTTTGTACTGGACCGAGCCTTCCGACTACTCAGGCATGCACCAGGGTGACCATACTCCCAGAGTCCAGGAGAGCTTTGGCTGGGCGGTGATTCACCCACACAGTACATTCAAACTGACCCCCCTCTAGGTCAAGGTGGGTAGTGCACGTTGTGAGGGTGTAGAAAGACACTCTCTGAGCAGATCCACACTCCATGGGCTCCTCCTGTAGCGGACACTGTGCCCGGGTATGGCCCCAGGCGCGACCCCTCCAACACTGTATATCGCCAGCAGATCGGGTAGCGACAGGCCTCTGCAGAACCGAGGAAGATGATTTTGGGGTGTGTGTTCCCGGGTCCAGTGACGCTTCCCTCCGAGGAACTGAAGCAGCCCTCACAGGCGGTGGCAAGACTGGTCCTCGACGACTGGTTGGTCTGAGCAGGTCCTCCATCACGGTGTATCTCTCCACCATCTCGACTACCAGTGCTGCAGTCTTGGGGTCCCCATGGCTGACCCAGCGCTGTAGATCCTTTGGTAGAGACCTCAGGTAGTGGTCCATCACAACCCTTTCGACCATTTGCTCTCTAGTCAGGGTCTCTGGCTGCAACCACTTTTTAACCAGCTGTCCTAAGTCATGCATCTGGGACCGGGGTGGCTGGTCAGGGCAGTACTTCCAGCAGTGAACACGTTGAGCCTGGACAGCAACAGTTACCCCAAGGCGGGCCAGAACCTCAGCTTTCAGCCGGTCATAATTCTTTGCATCTTCTAGGAGCAGATCAAAATATGCCTTTTGAGGGTCTCCTGTCAGAAACAGGGCAATGAGACCGGCCCATTGGTCTTGGGGCCACCCCTCTCTCTCAGCAGTCCTTTCAAACGTGGTAAGAAATGCTTCCACATCATCACTGGCAGACAGTTTTTGGAGGAAATGACTGGCCCTTATGGAGACATGGTTACCAGTAGTGACCACTGCTTGATCACGTCCAGGTGCAAGTTGCTGCATGGCCTCCCGCAGGGCATTGATCTGCGTCTGTGTGGCTACCTGCTGTGCTGCAAGTTGTGCAGCCAGCAAATGGGTGCTTTCTTGTTGGGCAGCAACAGCCTGTGCCAGGGCTTGTTGCTGCTTAGCCATCGCCTCTTCATGGCGAGTCTGGGCCTGCACACTGACAAAGACCATCTGCTTAACGAGCTCCTCCATAGCTGTGGACTTCAGTGCAGCCTTAGCCCAGGACATGCAATCAGAACACTGTACTTTAAAAATGTCAGTTTTTTTTTTCTTTTCACAAAAATCCCTCTTGCTTGGCGTGTGAGGGGTAGCAAATTGCCCGCATTCTCCACCAGTTGTGACATTTGGGGGCCCACAGAGCACGTGCACAATGTCTTTCACAAACAAAACAGTTTTATTCACCCTTTCAGGGCAGTCAAAAAGGCAACATGATAAGTACACGCTTTGGTTCAGCGAAATTAAAGCAAAGTCCTGATCTTCAGCACAAATAAACAGAGAAATATTAGTGGCTCACCAACGCTTTAAACAGTCCCAACCCTAGGGAATCCTTTCCCCAGTATGTAGAAGCCTCTCCAGCAAGGCACAGCATGTCTCCTACTTTTGGAACACAAACACACAGCTTCCACTGATTACTTTCCTTTTCCTGAACTCCCACAATCCTATCTGGGAGTTGCTGGCTTTAAAACTCTTCCTGGACAGGAAGATTAACCCTGTGGTTGCCCTTAAAGGGTCCACAACCCAAATAGGGGTGAAACATATTGTCCATCCAGGACCCAGCCCTGCCGACCTCTACAGTATTCATATGCTGCATTAATTATACTGCAGAGTGGCGCTTGTTCCCTGCAGTGTGTGGATTCATATGCTGCATTAATTATACTGCGCAGAGAGGCGCTTGTTCCCCGCAGTGTGCGTATTCATATGCTGCATTAATTATACCACGCAGAGAGGTGCTTGTTCCCCGCAGTGTGTGGATTCATATGCTGCATTAATTATACTACAGAGAGGCGCTTCCCAGCAGTGTGTGGATTCATATGCTGCATTAATTATACCACAGAGAGGCGCTTGTTCCCCGCAGTGTGTGGATTCATATGCTGCATTAATTATACCGCGCAGAGAGGTGCTTGTTCCCCGCAGTGTGTGGATTCATATGTTGCATTAATTATACTGCAGAGAGGTGCTTCCCAGCAGTATGTGTATTCATATGCTGCATTAATTATACTGCAGAGAGGTGCTTCCCAGCAGTATGTGTATTCATATGCTGCATTAATTATACTGCAGAGAGGCACTTGTTCCCCGCAGTGTGTGGATTCATATGCTGCATTAATTATACAGCGAAGAGAGGCGCTTGTTCCCTGCAGTGTGTGGATTCATGTGCTGCATTAATTATACTGCAGAGAGGCGCTTGTTCCCCGCAGTGTGCGTATTCATATGCTGCATTAATTATACCGCGCATAGATGCGCTTGTTCCCCGCAGTGTACGTATTCATATGCTGCATTAATTATACCGCGCATAGATGCGCTTGTTCCCCGCAGTGTACGTATTCATATGCTGCATTAATTATACTGCGCAGAGAGGCGCTTCCCAGCAGTGTGTGGATTCATATGCTGCATTAATTATACCGCGCAGAGAGGTGCTTGTTCCCCGCAGTGTGTGGATTCATATGTTGCATTAATTATACCGCAGAGAGGCGCTTCCCAGCAGTGTGTGGATTCATATGCTGCATTAATTATACTGCAGAGAGGCGCTTCCCAGCAGTATGTGGATTCAAATGCTGCATTAATTATACCACAGAGAGGCGCTTCCCAGCAGTGTGTGGATTCATATGCTGCATTAATTATACAGCGAAGAGAGGCGCTTGTTCCCCGCAGTGTGTGGATTCATGTGCTGCATTAATTATACTGCAGAGAGGCACTTGTTCCCCGCAGTGTGCGTATTCATATGCTGCATTAATTATACCGCGCATAGATGCGCTTGTTCCCCGCAGTGTACGTATTCATATGCTGCATTAATTATACCGCGCATAGATGCGCTTGTTCCCCGCAGTGTACGTATTCATATGCTGCATTAATTATACTGCGCAGAGAGGCGCTTGTTCCCAGCAGTGGGCGTATTCATATGCTGCATTAATTATACTGCGCAGAGAGGCGCTTGTTCCCCGCAGTGTACGTATTCATATGCTGCATTAATTATACCGCGCATAGATGCGCTTGTTCCCCGCAGTGTACGTATTCATATGCTGCATTAATTATACTGCGCAGAGAGGCGCTTCCCAGCAGTGTGTGGATTCATATGCTGCATTAATTATACCGCGCAGAGAGGTGCTTGTTCCCCGCAGTGTGTGGATTCATATGTTGCATTAATTATACTGCAGAGAGGTGCTTCCCAGCAGTGTGTGGATTCATATGCTGCATTAATTATACTGCAGAGAGGCGCTTCCCAGCAGTGTGTGGATTCACATGCTGCATTAATTATACTGCAGAGAGGTGCTTCCCCGCAGTGTGTGGATTCATATGCTGCATTAATTATACCGCAGAGAGTGCTTCGCAGCAGTGTGTGGATTCATATGCTGCATTAATTATACCGCAGAGAGGTGCTTCCCAGCAGTGTGTGGATTCATATGTTGCATTAATTATACTGCAGAGAGGAGCTTCCCAGCAGTGTGTGGATTCATATGCTGCATTAATTATATACTGCAGAGAGGCGCTTCCAGCAGTGTGTGGATTCATATGCTGCATTAATTATACCGCAGAGAGGTGCTTCCCGGCAGTGTGTGGATTCATATGCTGCATTAATTATACCGCAGAGAGGCGCTTCCAGCAGTGTGTGGATTCATATGCTGCATTAATTATACCGCAGAGAGGTGCTTCCCAGCAGTGTGTGGATTCATATGCTGCATTAATTATACTGCAGAGAGGTGCTTCCCCGCAGTGTGTGGATTCATATGCTGCATTAATTATACTGCAGAGAGGTGCTTCCCAGCAGTGTGTGGATTCATATGCTGCATTAATTATACTGCAGAGAGGCGCTTCCCAGCAGTGTGTGGATTCATATGCTGCATTAATTATACTGCAGAGAGGTGCTTCCCAGCAGTGTGTGGATTCATATGCTGCATTAATTATACCGCAGAGAGGTGCTTCCCAGCAGTGTGTGGATTCATATGCTGCATTAATTATACAGCGAAGAGAGGCGCTTGTTCCCCGCAGTGTGTGGATTCATGTGCTGCATTAATTATACTGCAGAGAGGCACTTGTTCCCCGCAGTGTGCGTATTCATATGCTGCATTAATTATACCGCGCATAGATGCGCTTGTTCCCCGCAGTGTACGTATTCATATGCTGCATTAATTATACTGCGCAGAGAGGCGCTTCCCAGCAGTGTGTGGATTAATATGCTGCATTAATTATACCGCAGAGAGGCGCTTGTTCCCAGCAGTGTGTGTATTCATATGCTGCATTAATTATACCGCGCAGAGAGGCGCTTGTTCCCAGCAGTGTGTGTATTCATATGCTGCATTAATTATACCGCGCAGAGATGCACTTGTTCCCAGCAGTGTGCGGATTCATATGCTGCATTAATTATACTGCGCAGAGAGGCGCTTGTTCCCAGCAGTGTGTGTATTCATATGCTGCATTAATTATACCGCGCAGAGATGCACTTGTTCCCAGCAGTGTGCGGATTCATATGCTGCATTAATTATACCGCGCATAGATGCGCTTGTTCCCAGCAGCGTGCGTTTTCATATGCTGCATTCATTATTTTTTTTCGTTTTAAATCATTTTATTTTTTCTGTTTTTTTTTCTTCGTTTCTGATCATTTTGTTCAGCTTTTCCGTTTAAAAATAAAAACCAGAATAAAAGATTTTTAAAGTCAGACCATTTTGGTCAGTTTTTGTTTTTTTAAATCATTTTGTTCATTTTTGTTCCTGTCAACCATTTTAATATGATTAAATAAAGTTGTGCAATGCATATTCCTAAGAAAAAAAGATCTTTATTTAATAAAAAACGATAGAATCGGCAGAATTACCGTATCGACAAAAATATTGGATCCGAAAAACCATTAGTAACTTTCACTCAAAAGGAAAAGACACTTTGAAACGAGAACAGATGTTCCGAAAAACACGAAAATTTCCGATATCACGAAAAAAAGTCAATCCGATTAACAAGCTGATCCGATAACATGAAAATTGCCGAATTCACGGAAAAACGAGCCGAAACAAAGGGAGCCGAAAAGAAAATCGTCCGAAATGAAAAATTTCAAAATCCAGACAACCCGAATCGAAAAAAAAATTGGTGCACATCCCTAGGCAGAACCATGGACAGTGGCCAAATGTGAAACATTTTATCAGTCTATTTCACATCAGGACCATTATTCTTTATTTATAAAGCGCCAGCATATTCCGCAGCGCTGTACAATAAGCACAGTATAGACAGGGTTACAATACATTGAACAACATTTGACAAACAGTACAGGAGGAGATGAGGGCCCTATTCCCGTAGGAACTCACAATCTAGGAGGGTTGGGGTTGGAAACAGGAGGAGAGGACTGTAAGGTGAGAGTGATTGATGGTTGCGTCAGTGAGTTGGGGGGTCGGCTTCCCTAAATAGGAACGTTTTAAGGGAGCGTTTGAAGGAAGAGAAGTTAGGGGAAAGTTTGACAGTACGAGGGAGAGTGTTCCAGAGAGTGGGGGCTGCGCGTGTGAAGTCCTGCAGTCTATCATGGGTAGAGGCGATGCGGGGAGAAGCTACTGGCTACTGTCCATGGTTCTGCCTCAGATCAGAGCCATGGACAATCACCAATGGTGAAACATAATATCAGTCTTACCATGGATAATGGCAAACTTCTTACAATACATTTTGTCAGTATCATGGATAGTATCAAATTTCATTGCTGAACGCATACGTACTGTAAGAAGATAATCCAGCTGTATGTTCAGCAAAGAAAAAAACAGACCTCGTTATACTTTTAATATTAGTCAGGAAACCTAAAGGTTAACCAAAAAATTCCAGAAAAATGCACAAAAAAAATATAAGTAAGGAGACTTTAATTTTTTTGGTAGTATTCTGCTACCTCTTCTGAAATAACCAATAAAAAACGAAATTACTCATAAAGCGAAATTCAGATCAATCCAAAATACAATTAAATTACTCACAAAAACGGGAAAACTAAATATAACAAAATAACCCATTGAAAGAGACTGCCAAATCAACCCAAAAAGGCGAACTGAAACGAACCGAAACGGAAACCTCCTGGAAATGACCGGAAACTAAAAAAAAATGGGCCGAAAAAAAAACCTGACGTGTGAGTGGTATGGAGGATATTTGTGTGAGTTGTGAGTGGTATGGAGGATGTATGGTGTGAGTGATATGGAGGATGTATGGTGTGAATGATATGGAGGATGTATGGTGTGAGTGGTATGGAGGATGTATGGTGTGAGTGGTATGGAGGATGTATGGTGTGAGTGGTATGGAGGATGTATGGTGTGAGTTGTGAGTGGTATGGAGGATGTATGGTGTGAGTGGTATGGAGGATGTATGGTGTGAGTTGTGAGTGGTATGGAGGATGTATGGTGTGAGTGGTATGGAGGATGTATGGTGTGAGTGGTATAGAGGATGTATGGTGTGAGTGGTATGGAGGATGTATGGTGTGAGTTGTGAGTGGTATGGAGGATGTATGGTGTGAGTGGTATGGAGGATGTATGGTGTGAGATGTGAGTGGTATGAAGGATGTATTGTGTGAGACTGAGTCGTACTTGTGAGTGGTATGGAGGATGTTTGGTGTGAGTTGTACTTGTGAGTGGAATGGAGGATGTATGGTGTGAGTTGTGAGTGGTATGGAGGATGTATGGTGTGAGTGGTATGGAGGATGTATGGTGTGAGATGTGAGTGGTATGAAGGAAGTATGATGTGAGTTGTACTTGTGAGTGGTATGGAGGATGTATGGTGTGAGTGGTATGGAGGATGTATGGTGTGAGATGTGAGTGGTATGAAGGAAGTATGATGTGAGTTGTACTTGTGAGTGGTATGGAGGATGTATGGTGTGAGTTGTACTTGTGAGTGGTATGGAGGATGTATGGTGTGAGTTGTACGTGTGAGTGGTATGGAGGATGTATGGTGTGAATTGTGAGTGGTATGGAGGATGAATGGTGTGAGTTGTGAGTGGTATGTAGATGGTATAAATTGTGAGTGGTACAGAGGCTGTATGTAGTGTGTGTTTTACCCTCCATGTGGTAACAGTGACCTGATGGAAATATTGTAGTAGAAGGATTTCCCTGTAATGAAGTAGCTGTGTCTTCCAGGATATGTCTAACGATTATCCGGACCATTGCTTCCTCCAGCCGGATGATAATACAGAGAACAACAAAGGTACATTCCTTGTGAAATAAAGTCCGTGTAACATCACTGACATCACTAGCTGCAATGCCATTGGGGTGTGGAGGACACAATAACTGAGTGTGGGAGATCAGCTGAGACAGTAACTGAGGTACAAAGGTTGGAAGGTCCTCACGGTCAGGAATTGATACCCTTCCAGCCACCAATAGAGCACCCAGGGAAATGAGCAGAGGTCAGGATGAAGCAATTTGAAGCCTGGTTGAAGAAGGACTTGGTTGTAGCATCTTGGAGCACAGAGCAGCATGTACTGACCCAAAAAGAGGAGCATTGAAGGCCATGCTGGCACCTTGATAACCTTACATTTGTGCGAGACTTGGAGTGAAGGCCACTGTTTAGTAAGGGCCGGGAGTGAGGTTTGAAGGCAAATGTTTAGTAAGGGCCAGGAGTGAGGTGTGAAGGCCATGTTTAGCAAGGGCCAGGAGTGAGGTGTGAAGGCTAATGTTTAGTAAGGGCCAGGAGTGAGGTGTGAAGGCCAATGTTTAGTAAGGGCCAGGAGTGAGGTGTGAAGGCTAATGTTTAGTAAGGGCCAGGAGTGAGGTGTGAAGGCCAATGTTTAGTAAGGACCAGGTGTGAGGTGTGAAGGCTAATGTTTAGTAAGGGCCAGGAGTGAGGAGTGAAGGCTAATGTTTAGTAAGGGCCAGGAGTGAGGTGTGAAGGCCAATGTTTAGTAAGGACCAGGTGTGAGGTGTGACAGCCAATGTTTAGTAAGGGCCAGGAGTGAGGTGTGACAGCCAATGTTTAGTAAGGGCCAGGAGTGAGGTGTGAAGGTCAATGTTTTGTAAGGGCCAGGAGTGAGGTGTGAAGGCCAATGTTTAGTAAGGGCCAGGAGTGAGGTGTGAAGGCTAATGTTTAGTGAGGACCAGGTGTGAGGTGTGACGGCCAATGTTTAGTAAGGGCTAGGAATGAGGTGTGAAGGCCAATGTTTAGTAAGGGCTAGGAATGAGGTGTGAAGGCCAATGTTTAGTAAGGACCAGGTGTGAGGTGTGAAGGCTAATGTTTAGTAAGAGCCAGGAGTGAGGCGTGAAGGCCAATGTTTAGTAAGGGCCAAGAGTGAGGTTTAAAGGCCAATGTTTAGTGAGGACCAGGTGTGAGGTGTGACGGCCAATGTTTAGTAAGGGCTAGGAATGAGGTGTGAAGGCCAATGTTTAGTAAGGGCTAGGAATGAGGTGTGACAGCCAATGTTTAGTAAGGGCCAGGAGTGAGGTGTGAAGGCTAATGTTTAGTAAGGGCCAGGAGTGAGGTGTGAAGGCCAATGTTTAGTAAGAGCCAGGAGTGAGGTGTGAAGGCCAATGTTTAGCGAGGAGGGTGTAACCGGTCTCTGTACCCTGACTGGGTCACATGTGTTAATGCCGCTTCCTTGTCAGACCCCGTGTTCTCCCCAGCAGGCTTTCGTGTCTTCCTCCAGTCCTTAGACGAAGCTTAAGGATGGGTACATGCAAAGAGCCTGCTAGCACCCCCAGAAATAAGACAACACAGTAGATCTGGGAGCTTGAACAGATACAACTGAACAGCTTTATTGGGTTAAATATATACAGTCCCAGTAGGACCTAGATAACAATCTAAAATTACACCCTGACGCCCCCGAGCCTCAAGTGAACCAGACATGTCCAGACATGAAACAATAAGGTGTCATGTTATTACAGCCTGAGCATCAGACTGAATACATTAGATAACGGAGGAGAAGTTACATTAGTAGAGAATCACCTGATAGCACAGTCTGTCACAGAGTAAACACATTCTAGACAGGAGTTATATATATATATATATATATATTTTCTTCAACAAAATTTGATTCCAATTTTTTTTAATAATTTTTTTTATTCATAGGACTTTATCAATTCTTTCCAGGCAATTTAATGCACAATTTTTTTAAAAAGCCTTTTAGAAGTTTTTACCATTTTACCCCTTTTGGTCGGTTGTTTGGCTTTTTTCTGAGGCATTCGGCAGATTGGTCCTGTGCACTTTGGGAACCCTGTGGTGAATGCTGAATTGAACGCAGGGTCAGTGAATTGAGGTCACCGAAGTTTCAGTGCACTTTGAATAACCCCTATAGTAATTACATAAACCATAGTAACCGTAATCAGATAATGGGGCAGTGTTTACCCAACAATGCAGATCAACAAAGACCATTCAAACATACACAGATAATTAACCGATTTCTGAGAGGAGATGCAGGAAAAAAAGGCTAAAATAACCCAGCCAGTAACCTATCAGCAGATGGCAACAGATAGACCTAGACCATAACATTATTCATACATAACATATTACACAAACACTCTGCACCCTACAGGCACAGGGCGACTCCAACATAAGAGAGGGCAGGGGAATAATCTAGAGCAGGAGGCCTGCACCTCCCAAATACATCTCTACACCCAGGCACCCAAGTCCATAGTGACTCACACCACATAGGGGCCATTCGTGAGGTGTGAAGGCCCATCTTTAGTAAGTAGGGCCCACACTGCAGAATGATGTCTAAATGTTCCTTATTTTTTCTCCTCGCAGCTTTCAAGATGAGTTTCGGGTTCCCCCTTCCTTCTTCGAGACTAGTTGTGGGTATTTGCACTCTCTCCACCATCTGCTTCGTCACCATCATCATCCTCATCGTGGCTCTCAGAAGTAAGTGTCACTGTCACACGGTGAGGATACGTTGAGGACTCAAGCGGAATGGAGCTCTGGGAGCTCTTTTTGAAGGGGGAGTGACTCACAGTAACAGGGTTATTCAGAGAAAGGTGAAACTCGAGAACTTTTGGAGAAGTGAAAATTCTAGGTCAAATTAGCCAAACCAGAAAAATTCTCCCATTTATCTCACTTTCCAAATCGGCTATTTTGACCTAGAATTTTCACTTCTCCAAAAGTTCTCCAGAGTTTCACCTTTCTCTGAATAGCCCTGTTAGTGTTACTGTGGGGGTGTATAATTTCCTTCTTCGGGTGTTCACTCCGTGGTCAGACACAGATCATTCCCTCCATTCTGATTGGTCCCCGAGGTGGGACTTGCTGCTTGGAGGGGAGGGTTGATGGGACAATGCTCCTCGAGCTGCCATTCTGCTGAGTCCAGCTTTGTTTACATTATTCTTCTCAGACCCAGGGGAACCTGAAGCAGACCGGACCCTGGAGTACACCATGGGCAACCTGAGTGTGAGTGTGAACTCACGCATAGAGCGTGTTTCTCAGGATGGTGAGTAGGGCTTCTCCCGGTGGGACGGTGAACTCGTCTGGCCAGTCAGTAATTCTGTGAAACCTTCTCACTTCAGGCAATAAAATAATGGATAAACTGAAGGAAATGGACACATCTGTACAGAAGGCCCTCAGTGACATAGCCCAAGGTGAGTGTCGCCTGACCCAAACCTGGACCTTCACCCCAGGGTCACCACAATGCATGAATGAGATGCCAAGAACCAGAGCTCGATTCAATTCTATCAATGAACATCAGAGAGTAGCGATGAATCATTTGACCAACTTAACCAAAAAACAAACTTTGATCGTTTTACGGTGAAAAGTGGCCGGTAAAAAGCCCGAAACCGGGACTGAGACCTGATAGTGGAACGCGATGCACTGTGTGTGGATTCTGCTGATATTTTCGTTACTGTGTCTGATGTTATTAATGCAATAATTATTGTGGGATACTGACGATGATATGATACCGGAATTACCATACATCGCCCCTGCTGTAGCTGGCATCAGACTGGCTGTGGCTCCTGAATGGTGGGTGTAAATCCAACGTGTAAATGAAGGTTTCAGGGTGAGTCCCTCCGTTTTCCTGAGGAGCCGTTTCACTCCGCACTGGATTTATCCTGTGATCGTCAAACCAACAGAAAACAGCCGGTAAACAAATAAATCTTATCAGCACGATGAGGCACGTCAGAAAAAAAAACACCGCCGAAACATCTATGTAAAACTATGAAGCACAGGTCCGTCCACTACCAGCTATGGGGAATAACCCCACCAAAACTACATACAACTAAAACCCCCCCACAGGCCGAAGAGAGAGAGACCTCCAATAAAACATGACCTTATAAGTAAACCAATCAATAAACCAACCTCCACAATAGAAGCCCCCAAAACCTGAAAACCATCTGTGAAACCACTGCTGCTCCTCCAATAAACCAATAGTCAAAAACACACAAAAAAACGAGAGCAAATAGTTGTAACTGTTACACTTTGTTTTTACCACAAAGGAAATCGTTACCCGCTATAAATACTAAGTAACAACAAGCCCCTCCATACCTCCTCATTCTCTTGTGTATACAGTCAGGGCTTCCGTCATGGAGTACAAGCACAAGATAAATCCAGCCCCATGTGTCTTCCATCCAGCTGGACCTGTTACAGGTCTGGTCTGCAGCAAGACCAAATGTCAGAGGACATTTGGGACAGTGGCTGACCCGTGCCAGGACAAATCTATATCATACATAGGTCAAAGCCGTGATTTATTTATTTATTTATAAAGGATTTTACCAGGAAGGATACATTGAGATTTCTCTCGTTTTCAAGTATGTCCTGGGTTAAAAGCAGAACAGATCCAAGACAAAGAGGACAGGTTGGTTTCCCCCCAACAATGGCTAAAGGGTGAAACTCAGGCTTAGTGGAGGACTGTAACCTCTGCAGAAATCACACCAAGGTGACACGCATAAAAAGCTCCAACTTGTTTCTATCCAAGGTGCTGATCTGTAGAAAAAAGATGGCTGATGTTGATAACATACCGGCAGACTTACTCTATCCAAGGTCTCGATGTGAAAAAAATATAGATGAAGTCTAATTTTTTTTTCTCACCTCGGGACCTCGGATAGAGTAAATTCTGGAGTTAACCCCTAGCTGCCACCAATGGCGGAGATAGGGGGTTCCAATGAACACCGTCTCTCCCAATCCGTGGCAGCTAGGGGTTATTGTTTGATATTGTTGGATCGGCAAGAGCATGGCCTTTCCAATGATATCAAACATGACCATGTTAAAAGATAAGAAAAAAATATATAAATGAATAAAGAAATATTAAAGAAATAAATAAAAAAAAAAATAAACAGGTTTTTTGTTTTGTTTTGTTAATGCAGCAATATTGTTCCCATTTCAATTATAATGTGAACAATGATGCTGCACTAACGATTTTTGTATGGGATGTGTTTGTTAAAAATCGTGGAATTTTCCCCCAAAAAAATGTAACAAGTCCCCCCATTTCAAATTTTTTTAACAAGCGCAACTCATAGAAAATATAACCGCTAACGCTCGCATTTTAAAATGTGAAAAAAACCACTTTACACCTTGTAAATTATTGAAAATTCAAATTTTATTGCATTTTCTGTTTAATATACAGAATATATTATAATATACATGACGTATACATATAATAATGATATATTATGAATATATATTTATATATTATGAATCTGCCGAGTCTGCCGGAAAGAATGATATATAATATGTCTGGGTCATCTAATAAAATAAGGCTTCAAAACACGTTTAAACATGATGAGCAAAACCAGTAAAAATGACCTCAGCACAGAGGTGTGAAAAGGCTCAGCAGCCATTAAATTGAAAAAACTATGCTGCATTAATTATACTGCAGAGAAGAGAAATGTTGCCCACCAGTGTGCGGATTCATATGCTGCATTAATTATATTGTAGAGGCGCTTCCCAGCAGTGTGTGGATTCATATGCTACATTAATTATACCGCAGAGAGGCGCTTCTCAGCAGTGTGTGGATTCATATGCTACATTAATTATACCGCAGAGAGGTGCTTCCCAGCAGTGTGTGTGGATTCATATGCTGCATTAATTATACTGCAGAGAGGCGCTTCCCAGCAGTGTGTGGATTCATATGCTGCATTAATTATACCGCAGAGAGGTGCTTCCCAGCAGTGTGTGGATTCATATGCTGCATTAATTATACTGCAGAGAGGCGCTTCCCAGCAGTGTGTGGATTCATATGCTGCATTAATTATACTGTAGAGAGGCGCTTCCCAGCAGTGTGTGGATTCATATGCTGCATTAATTATACCGCAGAGAGGCGCTTCCCAGCAGTGTGTGGATTCATATGCTACATTAATTATACTGCAGAGAGGAGCTTCCCAGCAGTGTGTGGATTCATATGCTGCATTAATTATATTGTAGAGGCGCTTCCCAGCAGTGTGTGGATTCATATGCTGCATTAATTATACCGCAGAGAGGTGCTTCCCAGCAGTGTGTGGATTCAATGCTGCATTAATTATACTGCAGAGAGGTGCTTCCCAGCATGTGTGGATTCATATGCTGCATTAATTATACCACAGAGAGGTGCTTCCCAGCAGTGTGTGGATTCATATGCTGCATTAATTATACCGCAGAGAGGTGCTTCCCAGCAGTGTGTGGATTCATATGCTGCATTAATTATACCGCAGAGAGGTGCTTCCCAGCAGTGTGTGGATTCAATGCTGCATTAATTATACTGCAGAGAGGTGCTTCCCAGCAGTGTGTGGATTCATATGCTGCATTAATTATACCACAGAGAGGTGCTTCCCAGCAGTGTGTGGATTCATATGCTGCATTAATTATACCGCAGAGAGGTGCTTCCCAGCAGTGTGTGGATTCATATGCTGCATTAATTATACTGCAGAGAGGCGCTTCCCAGCAGTGTGTGGATTCATATGCTGCATTAATTATACTGCAGAGAGGCGCTTCCCAGCAGTGTGTGGATTCATATGCTACATTAATTATACCGCAGAGAGGTGCTTCTTCCCAGCAGTGTGTGGATTCATATGCTGCAATAATTATACTGCAGAGAGGCGCTTCCCAGCAGTGTGTGCATTCATATGCTGAATTAATAATACTGCTTAGAGGTGCTGCCCAGCAGTGTGTGGATTCATATGCTGCAATAATTATACTGCAGAGAGGCGCTTCCCAGCAGTGTGTGCATTCATATGCTGAATTAATAATACTGCTTAGAGGTGCTGCCCAGCAGTGTGTGGATTCATA
Organism: Leptobrachium leishanense; assembly: GCA_009667805.1. Lineage (NCBI taxonomy): Eukaryota > Metazoa > Chordata > Amphibia > Anura > Megophryidae > Leptobrachium > Leptobrachium leishanense. The sequence goes on along the minus strand of CM019065.1, from coordinate 2,651,856 downwards.
TGCTGCATTAATTATACTGCAGAGAGATTCTTCCCAGCAGTGTGTGGATTCATATGCTGCATTAATTATACTGTGCAGAGAGGTGCTTCCCAGCAGTGTGTGGATTCATATGCTGCATTAATTATACTGTGCAGAGAGATTCTTCCCAGCAGTGTGTGGATTCATATGCTGCATTAATTATACTGTGCAGAGAGGCGCTTCCCAGCAGTGTGTGCATTCATATGCTGAATTAATAATACTGCTTAGAGGTGCTGCCCAGCAGTGTGTGGATTCATATGCTGCAATAATTATACTGCAGAGAGGCGCTTCCCAGCAGTGTGTGGATTCATATGCTGCATTAATTATACCGCAGAGAGGCGCTTCCCAGCAGTGTGTGGATTCATATGCTGCATTAATTATACCGCAGAGAGGCGCTTCCCAGCAGTGTGTGGATTCATATGCTGCATTAATTATACTGTGCAGAGAGGTGCTTCCCAGCAGTGTGTGGATTCATATGCTGCATTAATTATACTGCAGAGAGGCGCTTCCCAGCAGTGTGTGGATTCATATGCTGCATTAATTATACCGCAGAGAGGCGTTTCCCAGCAGTGTGTGGATTCATATGCTGCATTAATTATACTGCAGAGAGGCGCTTCCCAGCAGTGTGTGGATTCATATGCTGCATTAATTATACTGCAGAGAGGCGCTTCCCAGCAGTGTGTGGATTCATATGCTGCATTAATTATACAGCAGAGAGGCGTTTCCCAGCAGTGTGTGGATTCATATGCTGCATTAATTATACCGCAGAGAGGCGCTTCCCGGCAGTGTGTGGATTCATATGCTGCATTAATTATACCGCAGAGAGGTGCTTCCCAGCAGTGTGTGGATTCATATGCTGCATTAATTATACCGCAGAGAGGCGCTTCTCAGCAGTGTGTGGATTCATATGCTGCATTAATTATACTGCAGAGAGGCGCTTCCCAGCAGTGTGTGGATTCATATGCTGCATTAATTATACCGCGGAGAGGCGCTTCCCAGCAGTGTGCGGATTCATATGCTGCATTAATTATACTGCAGAGAGGTGCTGCCCAGCAGTGTGTGGATTCATATGCTGCATTAATTATACCGCAGAGAGGCGCTTCCCAGCAGTGTGTGGATTCATATGCTGCAATAATTATACTGCAGAGAGGCGCTTCCCAGCAGTGTGTGGATTCATATGCTGAATTAATTATACTGCTTAGAGGTGCTGCCCAGCAGTGTGTGGATTCATATGCTGCATTAATTATACCGCAGAGAGGCGCTTCCCAGCAGTGTGTGGATTCATATGCTGCATTAATTATACCTCAGAGAGGTGCTTCCCAGCAGTGTGTGGATTCATATGCTGCATTAATTATACTGCAGAGAGATTCTTCCCAGCAGTGTGTGGATTCATATGCTGCATTAATTATACTGCAGAGAGGCGCTTCCCAGCAGTGTGTGGATTCATATGCTGCATTAATTATACAGCAGAGAGGCGTTTCCCAGCAGTGTGTGGATTCATATGCTGCATTAATTATACTGCAGAGAGGCGCTTCCCAGCAGTGTGTGGATTCATATGCTGCATTAATTATACTGCAGAGAGGCGCTTCCCAGCAGTGTGTGGATTCATATGCTGCATTAATTATACAGCAGAGAGGCGTTTCCAGCAGTGTGTGGATTCATATGCTGCATTAATTATACCGCAGAGAGGCGCTTCCCGGCAGTGTGTGGATTCATATGCTGCATTAATTATACTGCAGAGAGGCGCTTCCCAGCAGTGTGTGGATTCATATGCTGCATTAATTATACGCGGGGAGAGGCGCTTCCCAGCAGTGTGCGGATTCATATGCTGCATTGCATTAATTATACTGCAGAGAGGTGCTGCCCAGCAGTGTGTGGATTCATATGCTGCATTAATTATACCGCAGAGAGGCGCTTCCCAGCAGTGTGTGGATTCATATGCTGCAATAATTATACTGCAGAGAGGCGCTTCCCAGCAGTGTGTGCATTCATATGCTGAATTAATTATACTGCTTAGAGGTGCTGCCCAGCAGTGTGTGGATTCATATGCTGCATTAATTATACCGCAGAGAGGTGCTTCCCAGCAGTGTGTGGATTCATATGCTGCATTAATTATACTGCAGAGAGGCGCTTCCCAGCAGTGTGTGCATTCATATGCTGAATTAATTATACTGCTTAGAGGTGCTGCCCAGCAGTGTGTGGATTCATATGCTGCATTAATTATACTGCAGAGAGATTCTTCCCAGCAGTGTGTGGATTCATATGCTGCATTAATTATACCGCAGAGAGGCACTTCCCAGCAGTGTGTGGATTCATATGCTGCATTAATTATACCGCAGAGAGGTGCTTCCCAGCAGTGTGTGGATTCATATGCTGCATTAATTATACTGCTAAGGCTAGGGTCAGACTGAGGCAGTGCGAACGCGCGTGCAGCCGCACTTAATCACGGCCGCACTAGCAGCAGATGCCGGGCAATGACGGCCAATATACGAAGTACGGTCGCACAAAAGTCCGGGTGCGCAACGCAAGTGGAAAATGAACGCATTTTTTCGAGAACGTGAAACCGCAGGTACTGACGTACAGAGTGCGCTGCGTCTGCATAGCAGCGTGTGTGCGTGATTAGGAGACGTCAGACGCTGCTAGTGTGCGGCCAACATAACGTTCAAACAGCCGGATTTCCCTAGACTTCTTTTCACCCCATCGTCATGAAATACGTCCAGAATTGCGCATCGTCTGACCACTTAAGCGTATTCCGTGAAAAAATGCGTGCGCACGCATCGACGTACATTTTGACGGTGGCTGCAGAAAATGCGCTCATCTGTCCCTAGCCTTAGAGGTGCTGCCCAGCAGTGTGTGGATTCATATGCTGCATTAATTATACCGCAGAGAGGTGCTTCCCAGCAGTGTTTGGATTCATATGCTGCATTAATTATACTGCAGAGAGGTGCTTCCCAGCAGTGTGTGGATTCATATGCTGCATTAATTATACCTCAGAGAGGTGCTTCCCAGCAGTGTGTGGATTCATATGCTGCATTAATTATACCTCAGAGAGGTGCTTCCCAGCAGTGTGTGGATTCATATGCTGCATTAATTATACTCAGAGAGGTGCTTCCCAGCAGTGTGTGGATTCATATGCTGCATTAATTATACTGCAGAGAGGCGCTCCCAGCAGTGTGTGGATTCATATGCTGCATTAATTATACTGCAGAGAGGCGCTTCCCAGCAGTGTGTGGATTCATATGCTGCATTAATTATACTGCAGAGAGATTCTTCCAGCAGTGTGTGGATTCATATGCTGCATTAATTATACTGCAGAGAGGCGCTTCCCAGCAGTGTGTGGATTCATACGCTGCATTAATTATACTGCAGAGAGGCGCTTCCCAGCAGTGTGTGGATTCATACGCTGCATTAATTATACCGCAGGGAGGCGCTTGTTCCCAGCAGTGTGTGGATTCATATGCTGCATTAATTATACCGCAGAGAGGTGCTTCCCAGCAGTGTGTGGATTCATATGCTGCATTAATTATACTGCTTAGAGGTGCTGCCCAGCAGTGTGTGGATTCATATGCTGCATTAATTATACTGCAGAGAGGTGCTTCCCAGCAGTGTGTGGATTCATATGCTGCATTAATTATACCGCAGAGAGGTGCTTCCCAGCAGTGTGTGGATTCATATGCTGCATTAATTATACTGCAGAGAGGTGCTTCCCAGCAGTGTGTGGATTCATATGCTGCATTAATTATACCGCAGAGAGGTGCTTCCCAGCAGTGTGTGGATTCATATGCTGCATTAATTATACCGCAGAGAGGTGCTTCCCAGCAGTGTGTGGATTAATATGCTGCATTAATTATACCGCAGAGAGGTGCTTCCCAGCAGTGTGTGTGGATTCATATGCTGCATTAATTATACTGCAGAGAGGCGCTTCCCAGCAGTGTGTGGATTCATATGCTGCATTAATTATACCGCAGAGAGGCGCTTCCCAGCAGTGTGTGGATTCATATGCTGCATTAATTATACTGCAGAGAGGTGCTTCCCAGCAGTGTGTGGATTCATATGCTGCATTAATTATACTGCAGAGAGGCGCTCCCAGCAGTGTGTGGATTCATATGCTGCAATTAATTATACTGCAGAGAGGTGCTTCCCAGCAGTGTGTGGATTCATATGCTGCATTAATTATACTGCAGAGAGGTGCTTCCCAGCAGTGTGTGGATTCATATGCTGCATTAATTATACTGCAGAGAGGCGCTTCCCAGCAGTGTGTGGATTCATATGCTGCATTAATTATACCGCAGAGAGGCGCTTCCCAGCAGTGTGTGGATTCATATGCTGCATTAATTATACTGCAGAGAGGCTCTTCCCAGCAGTGTGTGGATTCATATGCTGCATTAATTATACCGCAGAGAGGCGCTTCCCAGCAGTGTGTGGTTCATATGCTGCATTAATTATACTGCAGAGAGGTGCTTCCCAGCAGTGTGTGGATTCATATGCTGCATTAATTATACTGCAGAGAGGCGCTTCCCAGCAGTGTGTGGATTCATATGCTGCATTAATTATACTGCAGAGAGGTGCTTCCCAGCAGTGTGTGGATTCATATGCTGCATTAATTATACTGCAGAGAGGCGCTTCCCAGCAGTGTGTGGATTCATATGCTGCATTAATTATACGCAGAGAGGCGCTTCCCAGCAGTGTGTGGATTCATATGCTGCAATAATTATACTGCAGAGAGGCGCTTCCCAGCAGTGTGCGGATTCATATGCTGCATTAATTATATTGTAGAGGCGCTTCCCAGCAGTGTGTGGATTCATATGCTGCAATAATTATACTGCAGAGAGGCGCTTCCCAGCAGTGTGTGCATTCACTCGCTGCAGGTAGTATCTTTAAGAAAAAAACACATCTTTACCTAAAGAAATATAAGTATATTTAAACTAAAGCTACGCAATTTACACTAAACTAACTTAAACTAAAACCAAACAATGTAAAATCTATTTAAAATCACACGATATAAATTAACATAAAGTCTCTTGGGGTTTGAAGCGCGGAGCGCCACGTCAGCTCCATGACAGGAATCAACCTGACTTGCCAGGGCAACTACGGTGGAGGTAAGCACTGAAATTTCTGGTGTCTTGCCTATGACCCCACAAACTGCCATTGAAGTGGGTTTGACATGCACCGCTTCTTTCAGCAAAGCAGGCATGGATTTGGATTCATCAAGCGGCTGGGAAGTGCACTTGGGGTCCTCGCGCCCCAGCTGGGAAGCGCACTTGGGGTCCTCGCGCCCCGGCTGGGAAGCGCACTTGGGGTCCTCATGCCCCGGCTGGGAAGCGCACTTGGGGTTCTCGCGCTCCAGCTGGAAAGCGCACTTGGGGTTTATGCGCTCCAGCTGGGAAACGCACTTGGGGTCTTCGCACTCCAGCTGGGAAGCGCACTTGGGGTTCTTGCTCTCTGGCTGCGAAGCACACTTGGGGTTCACGCGCTCTGGCTGGGAAGCACACTTAGGCTAGGGTCAGACGAACGCATTTTTCGCCGCGAACGTGAAAAAGTGCGGTTGAACGAACGAACGTATTTTTTAACGGAATGCGCGAAAGCGGTCATACGATGCGCATTTTCGTACGTTTTGTTTCACGGAGCTGGAAGAAGAGAGATATGATCAACCAAATCAATTGCAGAATGAATCAAATAAAAGGGAAGGGGTATAAAAAGGCATTTTGGGAATGGTGGCATTTTCCAAGATGGATGCAGTCCAAGTGTTTCTTTTTGCTGCACTGGGATACCTGTACCTGAAGAAGAAAAGACAACGGCGAACATGGGTCCATCCAATCAACACTGCAGACACACGCATGGCCACTTTGTGACACTGTACAGGCCACTGCGAGAGAGGGACCCCGTGAAGTTCTTCAACTACCTGCGGATGTCCATCCACACCTTTGATGAACTGTTGATGAAGGTGCGTGAGCCGCTGACCAAGAGGGACACCAACATGAGGGCTGCCATACCACCGGAGGAGATGCTGGTCCTCACTTTGCGGTAAGTACTATCAAACACCTGCATTCATGACATCGCTGCCAGTCATCAGACATGTGCTCGGTGTGCAGAGGCTCTATTGTAGGTCAGTAGTTATATGCCCACACACACACACATGCATCACCTTCCAGAACGCGTAACGAAAGAGTAATGACACTGACAACGATGTGAAACAAATAAAATATTTAGTCCCGAAATAATATGACAGAAGATAACAATAACATATTAAACACATATATTATTGCATGTACAATGAAGGTAATAAAATAAAAATAGTAGAACAACATGAATAAACTGTGACAAACATAAACGAACAGACGATACACCTCACATGGTATGATACCGAGGAGCATCTGGGGCATGAGGACCGTGCATATGGCTGCGGTGGTACTCTGGCTCCGGGGGTGGCCCAGCAACAGGGACATGGGTGGGCGGGCAGGCAACGCCTGGCAGTGGTGGGAATAACCATGGGGGTATTGTGGCACGACACCGTGATATACAGGTGCCTGTTGTGGATGGACAGTATCTCATGTATCAGGTCCAGGCTTCGGCGGCGATAATCCAGCTTCTGCGCTGGGGTCATTATGTTGAGCAGGGAGAGACATGAATTAAAAAAGGACATGTCCTCGGAATCAGCGACCATGCAGCGTGGATGTGTATGGTGCGCGTCCATGAATGCGACCATGGCCTGCTCGACATCAGCTGATGGTGGCTTCTTCCTCCTGGGAGCCGTACTGGTGCTGTCTGTGGGTGCTGTACCCGGCACCTGTTGGGACTCCACATCCTCCACCTGGGACTCCGCACCACCCTGCTCGACCTCCACCTGGCAGCTGCCAGATCCTGCGGGCTGCAGGTCTTGCCCTTGTGAGCTAGAGGTGGATGGCCGGTCAATACTGCTCACAGTCTTGCGCGGCTCCTGGCTCTTCCTCAGGAAGGACAGTTGATCAGCATACAAATAGCTGCGCCTCTTCTTTGCACCAGCTCCAGAGCGAGCAGCTTCAGCCTCCTTTTTCAGGACCCGGGTATGATTGTCCCTCACCGTGCGCCATTTATTGATTGCTTCATGTGCTGCAAAACATGATGAGAGTGACATAAGGTTAGGTTTATATGATGTGATCATAACACAGCTTCTTTCATGTTCTAGGTATCTTGCTAGTGGATGCAGTTTGAAGATCTGCATTACAACTTCCGCATTGGCAGATCGACAGCTGGTGAGATCGTCCGCAAGGTGTGCCAAACAATATGGGAAACCATGAAGGACCAATGTTTGCCAACACCCACAGGCGAGACATGGCTGGCAATTGCAGCAGGATTCTGGGAGAGAGCGAACTATCCCAACTGCCTGGGAGCGGTGGACGGCAAACATGTCCGCATTGTGAAGCCACTGCACAGTGGCTCACTGTATCAAAATTATAAACATTATTTTTCAATTGGCCTACTGGCGGTGGCAGATGCCAACTATAATTTTGTGTATGTGGATGTCGGATCATACGGCAAGGACTCGGACTCAACACTGTTTCGGAACTCAACACTGTGGAATGAGATTGAGGGTGGGAACCTGAACATACCCAGACCCGCACCTTTGCCTGGCAGTGATGTGGCAGTCCCCTATGCCTTCGTGGGTGATGAAGCATTCGGCTTATCCACACATCTCCTGCGGCCCTACTCAGGGACACACCTGACTGTGAAGAAGCGGGTGTTTAATTACAGGCTGTCGCGGGCGAGACGGTATGTCGAGTGTAGCTTTGGCATACTGAGCAACAAGTGGAGGATTTTTCATCGGCCACTTGATGTAAATGTGGATTTCTGTGTGGATATAGTGAAATGCTGTTGCATCCTACATAACTATGTTCGTGCAAGGGATGGGGTTAATTTCGAGGATACCCTCACAGTAACGGGTCTGGATGAGTATGCTAACGATGACATAATACCTGTGAATAGACACACCAACAGGTTTCGCGATGCTCTGTCTAATTATTTCACTAGCAATGCAGGGCAGGTGCCATGGCAGATGGACATCATTTGACATGTGACACCTAGGCTTGTGCACCGATTATTTTTTCTGTTCGAATTTTCGGATGTTTAAAGTTTTCGATTCGGCTCGTTTCGAACGAACCCTGTTTTGATTCGATTCAGTTCGACTCGTTTTTCGGGGATATGTCATCGGAATATGGACCATTTTTCGTTTTTTGTGTCACTTTGCTCGTTTGTTGGATCTACTTTTCGTGATTTCGTACATTTCTGGTTTTTGGCAACGTCTGTTCTCGTTTCAAAGCAATAAATTTCGATTTGACACAATTCAAGTCCAATCGCATATTCGTACAATATTTTGTTTCGGCTCGGAAACATTTCGGATCTGACATTTTCGGATCGAAAAATTATCTGGGAATCGCCCGCATCAGAAAACAAATGTCGTTTAAATTCCGAAATTCTGAAAGCCGAAACGCACATCCTTAGTGACAACCATAATTCGTTATGCCATTTTTTTGATATTACATTCAAGTTCAATGCAATTGAATTCTATGCAATAAAATGATCATTTACTCACTCTGAAGCTTCTGCTCTTTATCAGACCATGTCTCGTACTCTGGGTACACCACCCTGGACACTGTGACCCATGCACTGGCCTTCTTCTGCCGGTCTTTGTAGCTGTCGCAGGCCGTGTCCCACAGCTCGGGATGCTCTGCCACTGCATTGATCAGCCTCTCCACGTCGATGTCAGTCCCAGCCATTGTCCAACGCAACTTGCAGCTACCCCCAGACAAGACAGGAAGTGTTTGGTCTGTGCACGTTATGTTGGCCGGACGTGTGCAGCGTCTGACGTCTCCCAATCACGCAAACACGCCGCTATGCAGCCGCAGCGCACTCTGTACGTCAGTAGTAGCGGTTTGACGTTCTCGAAAAAATGCGTTCGTTTGCAACTTGCGTTGCGCGGACGAATTTTCGTGTGGCCGTACTTCGTATGTTCCCCGGCATTGGACGTCATTTGCTGCTAGTACGGCCGTGATTTTGTGCGGCTAAACGCACGTTAAAACTGCGCTAGTCTGACCCTAGCCTTAGATTCTTCAAGCTGCGGGGAAGCGTACTTGGATTCTTCAAGCTGCGGGGAAGCGCACTTGGATTCTTCAAGCTGCGTGGAAGCGCACTTTCATTCCTCAGGCTGCAGGGACACACACTTGGATTCTTCAAGCTGCGGGGAAGCACACTTGGATTATTCAAGCTGCGGGGAAGCACACTTGGATTATTCAAGCTTCGGGGAAGCACACTTGGATTCTTCAAGCTGTGGGGAAGCACACTTGGATTCTTCAAGCTGTGGGGAAGCACACTTGGATTCTTCAAGCTGTGGGGAAGCACACTTTGATTCCTCAGCTGACACCTCAGCAGTAGGGATGAGCTGTTCAGTTCGATGCATTTGGAGTTCGATTCGAACATCGCCAGTTCGTATGTTCGCGAATTTCAAACATTTCCGCGTGTTCGCAGCATGGTCGCCCACAATTGACCACAATGCACTTTTCAACTGGCCTGAAGCTTGTAATTGGCTACAGCCTGCACCTGACCAATCACACGGTTTAGGTGACTATGCCAATCACGGCTCAGAGTCCTGATTTTGGCAAATTTTGCCCAATCATGGGCTCACAGAGCTAAGTCCCGCAGCACACTATATAAGGCTTCACACAGCCTTCAGCACGTGTATTTTGAGAGGAGATTGTTGTGTTAGTGTGTGTTCTCACTGCCAGCAGCTATCGGGGGGGTCTCATTTCTACAAAATATCTGGGAATTGTTGTAATCTTTGTGTTCTCACTGCCACCAGCAATTGTGGGGGTCTCACTTGTAGAAGATATCTGGGAATTGTTCTAATCTGTGTGTTCTCACTGCCACCAACTATTTTGGGGGTCTCATTTTTACAAAGTATCTGGAAATTGCTGTAATCTGTGTATTCTCACTGCCACCCATCAGGGGGTCTCACTGATTTAAAGGAGGTTTCTGGGAATTGTAATCTGTGTCTTCACACTGCCAGCTATCAGGGGGTCCCACATACTTCTAGCAGATTTCTGCGAATTGTAATCTGTGTCTTGTCACTGTTGCCAGCTATCAGGGGGTTCTATCAGGGGGTCTCACTGATTTATAGGAGGTTTCTGGGAATTGTATTCTGTGTCTTGACACTGGCTGTCAGCAATCAGGGTGTCTCACTGAGTTATACCAGAGTTCTGGAAATCTTTAATCTTTATACCAGATTTGAATCAGAGTTCTGCAGCATATCTCCAATTTTTATAACAGAGTTGAATCAGAGTTCTGTATATCTTTAATCTATATATCACTCACCATGTCAGAAAGAACAAAAAGGACAGACAGACGCTCCCAGACACAGATAAGAGGGCACGCAGCCTCTGTGTCGGGAGGCTGTGCCTCTGGTCGTGCATCCTTTGCAGGGGTACGCTTGTCCTTTCTAACTGGTGCTGGCCGTCTTAAGCAGCAACAACATACAGAGGATTTGGTGGATTGGCTAACCAGGCCATCCTCATCCTCCGAGTCCTCTGCCAGCCAGGCTTGTAGTGCTTTACCGTCTACCTCAGCTGCCAAAGCATCTAATGCAGCCTCCATGTCCACAGCTACTCCTGCCGTAGCCTCACTATCCCACACGGAGGAGTCAGCTGAATTGTTTGACTACAATGATAGTGACATGCTGCTTGAGGATGCGCAGCAACTACAGTGCTCTGATTCAATCTCTGAGGTTGAGGAAGGGAGTATAATCAACCTTGAGGAAGGGGGTGCCGGTGACACACGAATAACTGGCACTTATGTTGCCCCAGCAGCTGCAGCATACTACCAAGTTGGCTCCAGTGACGAGGAGATAGGGGTGATGACGATGATGAGGTCACTGACTCGCCCTGGGTGCCTGATTGAACAGAGCAGTCAAGGGAGGAGGAGGAGGCACAACAAAAACGAGGCAGAATGTCCTCTATGGCCAACCGTAGCCAGTCCAAGGCATCAGAAGTCACAGCTGCTCAGGTGCAGAGCGCTGTTGTCTCAAAGCACATGTACAGGAAGTCTGCTGTCTGGGAGTTCTTTAAGACATGTGCAGCAGACTGCACCATTGCTATTTTTAATCTAAGTCAGATGAGGATCAAGCGTCGGAAAGACATTCCACGCTTGGGTACCACATGCTTGAGGTGACATATGACCACCTGCCACGCATCCCGTTGGCACAACACTTTGCATAGGTTCTCCTCCTCCTCATCTGTCTCTACCCCCACTGTATGTCCTGCCATGTCATTGTCTACAACCTCCACTGACAGGGATGATGCTACAGTAATGGGTGTACCAGGTCCTTCCTCAGAATGTGACAGCATCCCATCATCTGGAGATTTACACAGTCAGATTTCATTGCCCCAGCTGCTACAGCATAAGAAAAAATATAGTCCCAACCATCCCCAAGCACAGCGTCTAAATGCCAGTTTAGCAAAATTACTTGCATTGCAGCTGCTGCCTTTCTAGCTGGTGGACTCTGCTTTCTTCCGTGAATTTGCTGAATGTGCTGTACCACTGTGGCAGGTTCCAAAATGCCATTTCTTTTCACGGAATGCCATTCCAGCACTATACCAGCACATGGAAGACAATATTATGGAGTCATTGGGAAAGGCAGTCAGCAGCAAGGTGCACATGACTTTCGACACGTGGTCCAGCAAGCATGGGCAAGGCCGTTACATTTCCTGCATCGCACACTGGGTAACTCTGATTGCAGCTGGGAGGGATCCAGGACGGGGCTCTGTGCTGGAGCTTGTTCATCCACCACGCCTCCAGAAAGCTGCTAGTATGAGGTCTGTCTGCTCCACCACCACATCTCCCTCTTCCTCCTCCTCCTTCTCTGTCTCTGGCGAAGTGCAGTTAAACCGACGCGTGACAGGGGCTACGCAATGGCTCAAGCAAAAATATACCATACTGTGCTTGAGCTGGTTTGTTTAGGGGACAGGAGCCACACCGGGCCAGAATTTCTGTCAGCTCTCCAGGGGCAGGTGCAGAGATGGTTAACACCACGCCAGCTTCGGCTGGGATTGGTCGTCTGTGATAATGGCAGCAACCTTCTCTCCGCCCTACGCCTGGGTAAGTTGACGCATGTACCATGCCTAGCACATGTCCTAAATCTGGTGGTACAGCGTTTCCAAACCAGGTACCCAGGGCTGGCACAGCTTCTCAGCCAGGCCAGAAAAGTCTGCAGCCACTTCAGATGGTCATTCCCAGCAAGTGTTCGTCTGGCAGAAATTCGAAGAGAATTCCATCTTCCCATAAACCGTCTGATCTGTGACATACCCACCAGGTGGAACTTGACATTGGCAATACTGCAGCTTTTGAACAAGCAGCAGAGGGCCATCAATTAGGGATGAGCCGAACACCCTCTTCCTCAAGGTCCTGTGGGCCCCTGTGTTGCTCCCTCCATGGTTACTGAGGAGGTTGAGCCTGAAGCCCACTCCGAAGGGTCTGCTGCTGAGTAGGGATGAGCCGAACACCCCCGTGTTCCGTTCGCATTCGAACTCGAACAATTTCAAATGTTCGAGTTTGAACGCGAACACAAACCGAACTCATTGCAAGTTAGTGGGACTCAAAAGTTCGATTTTTAGAGTGCCCTCCAAGAGGGCATAAATGGAAGATGTTTTCAATAAAAGGTGTATGGGGGTCCGGGTAGTGCCCTGGGGGACAGGAAACAAGGACAAAAAGTTTAAAAAAAGTTTTTAAAAGGAACAGTGAGTTTTCCATGAAATAAGGGTTAAAAATAAAAATGAAAAATTCCTTCAAATATCGTGCCTAGGAGGTCCCCATAACCTGCCCGTGAAGTGGCGGATTTGTAGGATGTATAGAAACATTTAAAAACAAAAAAAATGAAGTTTCAAATGACGGTAAATGTTTTTCCTTTAATCTATTCATAAACAATTGCTTGGGGCGGCAGCCTGTATGAAAAGAGGAGATGTTTTAGGACACAGAACAAGTTTAGTGATTTTTTGGGTAAATTATGGTGAAACTTATGCAGGCTTTGGATGAAAGTAACAATAGGTGCTTTAAAATTGGGCCTTTAGCATCGGCAACAGTGTCGTCACACCGTAACCCTTTTGTGGTATTGTGGAAGAGTGCAGGGTTGGACTCTGCGGTCAAATATTAAAACGATATAAATCTGGTATAGGTGCACCCAAATATTTTGCCTTTGGTGGCAGGAAGTGCCTTCACACCGTAACCCTTTTGTGGTATTGCGGAAGAGTACATGGTTGGACCCTGCGGTCCAAAAAATTAAAATGATATAAATCTGGTAATATAGGTGTCAGTGCGCCCAAATATTGTGCCTTTGGTGGCAGCAAGTGCCTTCACACTGTAACCCCTTTTTGGTATTGTGGAAGAGTTCAGTGGTGGAGGTTTTGTGAATGCAGAAGAGATCCCCGATCTATTCCGTTACGTCAGCATCAGGGGATTGATAACTGCTGATCCAGGACTGATTCATTTTTATAAATGTCAGCCGGTCTACAGAGTCGGTGGACAGACACACTCTTTTGTCTGACAAAACCTCCAGCGGCACTGAACGTCCTTTCAGAAAGCACGCTGGATGAAGGGCAACCTAGTAGCTGCATAGCATATTGGCTAAGTTCTGGCCAATGATCCAGTCTCAACACCTAGTAAGCCAGTGGATCATCTGCTGGAAAGGTATCCAGGTCTGCCCTTGCCCCTAGGTAGTCTTGCACCATACGGTGAAGACGCTGGCAATGGGTGCCTACATTTGACGTCCCTGGGCATCATGGACTAAAAAATTATAAACAGGCATCAGTCAAGCGGCTCTGCCCTTCACCATTATTCCTCTGATCATCCGCAGCCTCAGAAGCACCTGTGTTATCACTTGGTAACCTACCAGTGCCTGGAAAGGTGTTACACAAGTGTCGCTTTAGAGCGTCCTCAAGTTTTTTCATCCTGTCCTCCCTCTGTGCGGGCAGGATGAGCTCTGCAACTTTACCCTTGTATCGTGGATCAAGAAGGGTTGCCAACCGGTAATGATCCCTCTCCTTGATAGCACGAATCCTGGGGTCCTTTACCAGGCTTTGCAGGATAAGGGAGCCCATGCAGCGTAGGTTGGAGGTGGCATTAGCTTCCGAGTCTTCCTGGTCAATGAGGATGACCCCATCGTGCACTTCCTCCTCCCAGCCATGCACTAGCCCTTGTGTTTCTGGGCACACGAAACCCTCCCTTGAGGAATCCCCACCTTCAATGCCCCCACTACTTAAAAATTCCTCCTCTTCCTCCTTTCTGGTCTGAGTAGGACCCGCTGGAATGCTGTCTGTGGAAAGACTGGGGCCTTGAAAGCTAGGGAAGGCCTCCTCTTCCTCCCGCTGCTCTGCCTCTAGAGCCACATCTATAATTCCCCACAGAGTGTGCTCCAGCAGGAACACTAAAGGAATTGTGTCACTGATGCATGCACTGTCCCTGCTCACCATCCTCGTTGCCTCCTCAAATGGTGACAGTACAGTGCATGCATCCTTGATCATCAGTCACTGCGGGGTTGGTAACCAAGTTGACCTGAACCTGTCCTTGTGCCATACTCACAGGTACTCGTTGAGGGCCCGCTGCTGCTTGTGCAGACGCTGCAGCATTACTTATGTCGAGTTCCACCTGGTGGGCATGTCACAGATCAGACGGTTTGTGGGAAGGTGTAATTCTCTTTGAATTTCTGCCAGATGAACACTTGCTGGGAATGACCGTCTGAAGTGGCTGCAGACTTTTCTGGCCTGGCTGAGAAGCTCTGCCAGCCCTAGGAAATGCTGTACCACCAGATTTAGGACATGTGCTAGGCATGGTACATGTGTCAATTTACCCTGGCATAGGGCAGAGAGAAGGTTGCTGACATTATCACAGACGACCATACCCAGCTGAAGCTGGCGTGGTGTTAACCATCTCTGCACCTGGCCCTGCAGAGCTGACAGAATTTCTGGCCCGGTGTGGCTCCTTTCCCCTAAACAAACAAGCTCAAGCACAGTATGGCATATTTTTGCTTGAGCCATTGCGTAGCCCCTGCCACGCGTCAGTTTAACTGCCACTTCACCAGAGACAGAGAAGGAGGAGGAGGAGGAAGATATGGTGGAGCAGACAGACCTCATATAAGCAGCTTTCTGGAGGCGTGGTGGAGGAACAAGCTCCAGCACAGAGCCTCGTCCTGGATCCCTCCCAGCTGCAATCAGAGTTACCCAGTGTGCCATGAAGGAAATGTAACGGCCCTGTCTATGCTTGCTGGACCACGTGTCTAAAGTCACGTGCAACTTGCTGCTGACTGCCTCTCCCAATGACTCCATAACATTGTCTTCCACGTGCTGGTATAGTGCTGGAATGGCCTTCCGTGAATAGAAATGGCATTTTGGAACCTGCACAGTGGTACAGCACATTCAGCAAATTCATGGAAGGAAGCAGAGTCCACCAGCTGGAAAGGCAGCAGCTGTAATGCGGGTAATTTTACTAAGCTGGCATTTAGACGCTGTGCTTGGGGATGGTTGGGACTATATTTTTTATTACGCTGCAGCAGCTGGGGCAACGTAATCTGACTGTGTAAATCTTCAGATTATGGGATGCTGTGACATTGTGAGGAAGGACCTGGTACACCCATTACTGTAGCATCATCCCTGTCAGTGGAGGTTGTAGCAGGCAATGACATGGCAGGACATATAGTGGGGGTAGAGACAGATGAGGAGGACCTATGCAAAGTGTTGTGCAATCGGGATGCGTGGCAGGTGGTCATATGTTGCCTCAAGCACGTGGTACCCAAGCGTGGGGTGTCTTTCCCACGCTTGATCCTCATCTGAAATAGATTACAAATAGCAACGGTGCGGTCTGCTGCACATTTCTTAAAGAACTCCCAGACAGCAGACTTCCTGTACATGTGCTTTGAGACAACAGCGCTCTGCACCTGAGCAGCTGTGACTTCTGATGCCTTGGACTGGCTACGGTTGGTCATAGAGGATGTTGTGCCTCGTTTTTGTTGTGCCTCCTCCCTTGACTCCTCTGTTCGATCAGGCACCCAGGTGGAGTCAGTGACCTCATCATCGTCATCACCCCCTATGTCCTCGTCACTGGAGCCAACCTCGCAATATGCTGCAGCTGCTGGGGAAACATGAGTGCCAGTTCTTTGTGTGTCACTGGCACCCCCTTCCTCTAGGTTGATTATACTCCCTTCCTTAACCTCAGAGTTTGAAGCAGAGCACTGGAGTTGCTGCGCATCCTCAAGCAACATGTCACTGACATTGTCACTGTAGTCAAACAATTCAGCTGACTCCTCCATGTGTGATAGCGAGGCTACGGCAGGAGTAGCTGTGGACATGGAGGCTGAATTAGATGTTTTGGCAGCTGAGGTGGACTGTAAACCAGTACAAGCCTGGCTGGCAGAGGACTCGGAGGATGAGGATGGCCTGGTTAGCCAATCCTGCAAATCCTCTGTATGTTGCTGCTGCTTAAGATGGCCAGCACCAGTTAGAAACAAGGAGAATTGTGCCCCTGCAGAGGATGCACCACATCCACAATAACCAGGGGCACAGCCTTCCGACACAGAGGCTGCTTGCACTCTTATCTGTGTCTGGGAGTGTCTGTCTGTCCTTTTTGGTCTTTCTGACATTGTGAGTGATATATAGATTAAAGATATGCAGAACTCTGATTCAACTGTTTTATCTAGATTAAAGACTTCCAGAACTCTGGTATATCTCAGGGAGACACCCTGATAGCTGGTAGCCAGTGACAAGACACAGATTAAAATTCCCAGAAACCTCCTATAAATCTGTGAGACCCCTTGATGGGTGGCAGTGACAAGACACAAATTACAATTCCCAGGAACCTCCTATAAATCAGTGAGACACCCTGATGGGTGGCAGTGACAAGACATAGATTACAACAATTCCCAGTTATCTGCTTGAAGTGAGACCCCCAAATAGCTGCTGGCAGTGAGAACACACACTAACAGAACAATCTCCTCTCAAAAAACATGTGCTGGGGCTGTGAGGGACGCCTTATGTAGTGTGCTGCGGGACTTAGCGCTGTGAGCCCATGATTGGGCAAAATTTGCCCAATCAGGACTCTGAGCCGTTATTGGCATAGTCTTGCACCTGTCTTGCACCTGACCTGTAGTCAGGTGCAAGGCTGTAGCCAATTACAAGCTTCAGGCCAGTGGAAAAGTGCATTGTGGTCCATTGTGGTGCATGGTGGGCGAACATGTAGCGAACACGCGGAAATTTTCAGAGTTCGGCGAACAGCCGAACGGCCGATGTTCGATGCTAACTTCGAACAGATCAAACCGAACAGCTCATCCCTACAGGATACACGATGACACTGGATATTACTTTTAGCAAGATACAGGATACACGTGGCACTGGAGACTCAGCTTAGCAATGGATACTCAGCTTGGCAATGGAAGTCAATGTTAATGACCAGCAAACCAACTCTCCCACAACTGAAGGCCGTGCTCCAAGAACAATTCACAGAGGTAGAAAAGTGGATCAAACACAACAAACTTTTTTTAAATACTCACAAAACGGTAACGATGCTCTTTGGAACAAAACCTAAACTACATAAATGGCAAAATCCCCATCTATGTGTCAGGACAAAATCAAATGACACGCTGACCACAGTCACTTCTCTCAAATATCTAGGTATGTGGTTAGACCCAAATCTATCCTTTGCCCCCACATCGAAAAACTCTCATCTAAACTTTACCCCAAACTAGGTGCCCTGTACAGAAACAAATCCTGCCTGAGTCCCGCGGTAAGAAAGCAGATTGTACAACAAATGCTTATGCCGGCTATTGATTATGGAGATGAAGTGTATGCAGCCGCCCCGCAAACACACCTTCAGAAACTTACCACATTGTATAACTCATGCTGCCGCTTTGCGCTACAATGTAACTACATGACCCACCATTGTGACATGTTAAAAGAGCTAAACTGGCCGTCGCTGGAATCTAAACGCACCCTTCACCTTTCCAACCTGGTGTTTAAGAGCTTTTCCGGGATAGCTGCCACCCTACCTGAATTGACTGCTTCCTCCAGCAGTTCCCTCATCCTATAACCTCCGATCCAGGCCAGCACCTTACTTGCAATACCATAATACAAAAAGACAGTGGCTCAATCCTCATTTTTCTACAGAGCACCACAATTATGGAATAACCTCCCAGACACCATCAAATCTTCCCCCAGTCTAAAGTCACTCAAGAGCTCCCTATTAACATACCTCAATACGGAATGCACCTGTAAACATGTAACATAGTGACTATATACAGAATGCACCTGTAAACATGTAACAGTGACTATATATAGAATGCAACTGTAAACATGTAACATAGTGACTATATACAGAATGCACCTGTAAACATGTAACATAGTGACTATATACAGAATGCGCCTGTAAACATGTAACACAGTGACTATATACAGAATGCACCTGTAAACATGTAACACAATGACTATGTACAGAATGCACCTGTAAACATGTAACACAGTGACTATATACGGAATGCACCTGTAAACATGTGTCAGGGATTATTATTCAATAAGAAACTTATACGAGACACAAATATCAATCGTTTATATTTCCTAGAAATTCTCCTAAATTCTTTTAATTGTCTGTGTTTTGCTTTGAAGAATACACTAATCAATAATCGGATAAAAATATATATATTTATTACGTATACAAAAAAGTTTCAAATCTCATATCATAAACAAAAATTTATAAACCACAAAATCCATCAGCTAATAGAAACTAGCTTCACAATATATGTATCACCTGTTAGTAACTGCATATATGATTAATATCATTCACCTTATCAGTTAGTAACTATACACAATTGGTTAATAAACATTTCTACTTAATGAAAACAATTAACATGTGTTTCCCAGCAAACCAATGTTTAACAAGCTAGATCTTGTAGAGATATATGTATCTCTCTATGCTACTTGGATCAACAAATGATGAGCTATCACTTATTCTATTTTTTAGAATGATAAGTAATAAAAACTTATTTAGTGAATCCTCCCCTAATATCGAGAATTAAGCTTCTATCTTCTGCTTTTTATATTGTAGTTATATAATTCCTTGCTTATTCATTTCAATCACAGTAATTTCCAAATTCAATATATATATATATATTGGTATATCAATCTTTGCAACAGTATCTTTAGGATAAATCCTTATATCCGATTCTTCTTCATATCTCTATCTGCAGATATAGAAATATTTTGAAGACTCTAGAACTAACAGTATCTGAGAAATCTCAGTCTATCTTTGCAAGAAATACTCCAAATATATATAATTTATTTAATCTTAATAAAAATAGCTTTCATACATTACCTCCAATCTGGATTCAATGAGTTATAGCCTTGGAATATTCTTTATGTGATTTTGTTTTTGGAATATGTGAAAATAATCAATGTCAGATAATCAATGCATGGGAGTTAGAGATTTGGTGTGAGATCTTGAGTGCATTATGTCCTGGGATAGTCTGCTAGCGATGGTCTGCCTGCGTGAATGTCCTGTCGTGTAAGTCTCTGAATGAATGCAACGAACAGTGCGGCTCCAATTATAGTCAATTTGACGTCACTGGCAATCTATTCTCTATATTAAATCTAATATTTACTATCCTCAAGAGGGCAGTGTTGCACTTCTTAATTAATTCCACCATTTAATTTTAATATCTCTTATCTAAGGTCAAGAGGTCAATCTGACTTACAAAGACCCTCTATTTTCAGCCGTAGACTTTGAGTCTCTCCTGCCTAAATTAGATTTATGTCTCGACTCCTCTCAAACTGAGTAAATTCCTTTCTAGTTAAATCACAGAATCTATTCTTCAATACTATTTACCAGTTATGAAAAAAAGGAAAATCAGTGAAGCTCTCTCAGAGTAAATGATCGATCGTAAAACGCTACACAGTGAATACGGAGGTTCCCCTAAAAACCTGAGAACATGCAAATGGAAAGTCAATGGAGCGCCAGTACACGACTGGAAATATGATAAATCACTTTACACGTCCTTCAATAGGTCTTCTCAGTCTTCCCAGAGATCACTCTTGAATAAAGCATCTCTACAAAAGAGAAAGTACAATAGCGCAATGTGTTGATCCACCATATGTAGGAAATAAAGGAGTGATTGTCCTACTCACATATTGTTGAGCCTAACCTAGGCTCTAGGATGAATAACGATTATGGGTCTTCAAAGATATTCAGGTGCCCATGTACCCCCAATGTAGTGGTTATCTTCAGAAACTTTCCTCTGCAGTAAATCACAGGAAAAAGAATACACCCCCCTAGTGTAATACCATTAGGATATAATAGCAATGGATCAATTAAAAGGTTGCACTCACATGCAGGTGAGCCGCATTGGCTGCAAGACCTCGGGCAGGAATTTATGAGGAAATTCCGAAAACCTTCTTTAAAAATCACGTATCACAATGCTATTATATCCTAATGGTATTACACTAGGGGAGTGTATTCTTTTTCCTATGATTTATTGCAGAGCAAAGTTTCTGAAGATAACCACTACATTGTGGGTACATGGGCACCTGAATATCTTTGAAGACCCATAATCGTTATTCATCCTAGAGCCTAGGTTAGGCTCAACAATATGTGAGTAGGACCATCACTCCTTTATTTCCTACATATGGTGGATCAACATATTGCGCTATTGTACTTTCTCTTTTGAATAAAGCATCTCTACAAGAGTGATCTCTGGGAAGACTGAGAAGACCTATTGAAGGACGTGTAAAGTGATTTCCTACATATTATATACCCGACACTTGTAACACAGTGACTATATACAGAATACGCCTGTAAACATGTAACATAGTGACTATATACAGAATGCACCTGTAAACATGTAACATAGTGACTATATACAGAATGCACCTGTAAACATGTAACACAGTGACTATATACAGAATGCACCTGTAAACATGTAACATAATGACTATATACAGAATGCCCCTGTAAACATGTAACACAGTGACTATATACAGAATGCGCCTGTAAACATGTAACACAGTGACTATATACAGAATGCTCCTGTAAACATGTAACACAGTGACTATATACAGAATGCACCTGTAAACATGTAACATAGTGACTATATACAGAATGCACCTGTAAACATGTAACACAGTGACTATATACAGAATGCACCTGTAAACATGTAACATAATGACTATATACAGAATGCACCTGTAAACATGTAACATAATGACTATATACAGAATGCACCTGTAAACATGTAACATAGTGACTATATACAGAATGCACCTGTAAACATATAACACAGTGACTATATACAGAATGCACCTGTAAACATGTAACATAATGACTATATACAGAATGCCCCTGTAAACATGTAACACAGTGACTATATACAGAATGCACCTGTAAACATGTAACACAGTGACTATATACAGAATACGCCTGTAAACATGTAACATAATGACTATTTCCTACATATTTATTTTCTGTTAATCTGTATATTTGTGTTTTTATATCTTGCATTTTATTACTTTGTATTTCTGTAACATTTCAATGTTCTTGAACCCAGGACAAACTTGAAAACGAGAGAAATCTCAATGTATCCTTCCTGGTAAAATCTATACTATAAAAGGATAAGCTAAAAACTGTCCGTCGCCAAAACCTACTGCGCATGCGCGACGGACATTTGAAAGCGGCCGTTAGAACACACAGGTAGACTGGCGTGCCGGCCGCGTGAAAAAAAAAAACGGCACGAGCCGCGCGCAGCTACCGTGTGTTTACACGGCCAGATGCCCCGATCCTCCAGCGGTGACCGTCCTCCGGCTGCCGGCGGGCTCCAGGCTCAGGCGAGCCCCCCGCTCGTTTTGGGCCTACAGGCCCAAGCTGAGCCGGGGACTCGCCTAAGCCTAGAGGCCCGCCGAGCAGCCAGCGGCAGCCGGAGAAGGTCACCGCTGGAGATCGGGGCCGAAGTTCCCAAACAAATACAACCCCAAAATCGGCCTGAGCTCCAGCGGAGACCTCTCCTCCGGCTGCCGCTGCTGCTCGGCGGCCCTCTAGGCTTAGGCGAGCCCCCGGCTCGGTTTGGGCCTACAGGCCAGCCGAGCCGGGGACTCGCCTAAGCCTAGAGGCCGCCGAGCAGCCAGCGGCAGCCGGAGAAGGTCACCGCTGGAGGATCGGGGCCGAAGTTCCCAAAAATACACCCCAAAATCGGCCCTGAGCTCCAGCGGAGACCTCCTCCAGCTGCCGCTGGCTGCTCGGCGGGCCTCTAGGCTTAGGCGAGCCCCCGGCTTGGCTTGGGCCTACAGGCCCAGCCGAGCCGGGGACTCGCCTAAGCGTAGAGGCCGGCCGAGCAGCCTGCTCGGCCGGAGGAGGTCACCGCTGGAGCTCAGGGCCGATGTTGCCTAACACATACTCACCGACATCGGCCCTTAGCTCCTCCAGCGATGGCGGTCCCGCTTGCAGCATCCTCTCTCCGTTGCTCGCCGGAATGACGTCACGAAAGCCTTTGACCCCGGGGGTCAAAGGCTTTCGTGACGTCATCCTGGCGAGCAACGGAGAGAGAGAGGATGCTGCAAGCGGGACCGCCATCGCTGGAGGAGCTAAGGGCCGATGTCGGTGAGTATGTGTGGAACCGGTGGAGGACTCGAGGCCGATGTAGGTGAGTATGTGCTCTACACACACACACACACCCTGCTTGCTCGGCCGTATCCAAGCTTAGGCGAGCCCCCGGCTTGGCTTGGGCTAGAGGCCCTGCCGAGCCGGGGACTCGCCTGAGCATGGAGGCCGGTCGAGTTGCATGCTCGGGCGTCCTCCAGGCTCAGGCGAGTCCCCGGCTCGGCTGGGCCTCTAGGCCCACGCCAAGCCGGGGGCTCGCCTAAGCTTGGTCGGCATCCAGGCTCAGGCGAGCCCCCGCTTGGCTTGGGCCTAGAGGCCCAGCCGAGCCAGGGACTCACCTGAGCCTGGAGGACGGCCGAGCATGCAACTCGACCGGCCTCCATGCTCAGGCGAGTCCCCGGCTCTGCTGGGCCTCTAGGCCCAAGCCGGGGGCTCGCCTAAGCTTGGATACCGGCCGAGTAAGCAGGGTGGGTGTGGAGAGCACATACTCACCTACATTAGCCCTGAGCTCCAGCGGTGACTGTCCTCCGGCTGTCGCAGGCTGCTCGGCCGGCCTCCAGGCTCAGGCGAGCCCCCGGCTTGGCTTGGGCCTACAGGCCCAGCCGAGCCGGGGGCTCGCCTAAGCTTGGTCGGCATCCAGGCTCAGGCGAGCCCCCGGCTTGGCTTGGGCCTAGAGGCCCAGCCGAGCCAGGGACTCACCTGAGCCTGGAGGACGGCCGAGCATGCAACTCGACCGGCCTCCATGCTCAGGCGAGTCCCCGGCTCTGCTGGGCCTCTAGGCCCAAGCCGGGGGCTCGCCTAAGCTTGGATACCGGCCGAGTAAGCAGGGTGGGTGTGGAGAGCACATACTCACCTACATTAGCCCTGAGCTCCAGCGGTGACTGTCCTCGGCTGTCGCAGGCTGCTCGGCCGGCCTCCAGGCTCAGGCGAGCCCCCGCTTGGCTTGGGCCTACAGGCCCAGCCGAGCCGGGGGCTCGCCTAAGCCTGGAGGCCGGCCGAGCAGCCTACGACAGCCACCGCTGAGGCTCCGGCCAATGTAGGGGGATGTTGCCTACACATACTCACCTACATCGGCCCTTAGCTCCTCCAGCGATGGCGGTCCCGCTTCCAGCGTCCTCTCTCGCTCCGTTGTTCGCCGGAATGACGTCACGAAAGCCTTTGACCCCGGGGGTCAAAGGCTTTCGTGACGTCATCCCGGCGACCAACGGAGCGAGAGAGGACGCTGGAAGCGGGACGCGGGACCGCCATCGCTGGAGGGCCGATGTAGGTGAGTATATCCACGAGCGGGGGGGCCATATCCACGAGCGGGGGGGCCATATCCACGAGCGGGGGGGCCATATCCACGAGCGGGGGGCGATATCCACGTGCTGGGGCGATATCCACGAGCTGGGGCAGTATCCACGAGCTGGGGCATATATCCACGAGCTGGGGCAGTATCCACGAGCTGGGGCAATATCCACGTGCTGGGGCAGTATCCACGTGCTGGGGCAGTATCCACGAGCTGGGGCAGTATCCACGTGCTGGGGCAATATCCACGTGCTTGGGCAGTATCCACGTGCTTGGGCAGTATCCACGAGCTTGGGCAGTATCCACGAGCTGGGGCAGTATCCACGTGCTGGGGCAGTATCCACGTGCTGGGGCAGTATCCATCCACGTGCTGGGGCAGTATCCACGTGCTGGGGCAGTATCCACGTGCTGGGGCAGTATCAATCCACGTGCTGGGGCAATATCCATGTGCTGGGCAGTATCCACGTGCTGGGGCAATATCCACGAGCTGGGGCAGTATCCACGTGCTGGGGCAGTATCCACATGCTGGGGCAATATCCACGTGCTGGGTCAATATCCACGTGCTGGGTCAATATCCACGTGCTGGGGCAGTATCCACGTGCTGGGGCAGTATCCACGTGCTGGGGCAATATCCACGTGCTGGGGCAATATCCACGTGCTGGGTCAATATCCACGTGCTGGGGCAGTATCCACGTGCTGGGGCAATATCCAGGAGCTGGGGCAGTATCCACGAGCTGGGGCAATATCCACGTGCTGGGGCAGTATCCATCCACGTGCTGGGGCAATATCCACGTGCTAGGGCAGTATCCACGAGCTGGGGCAGTATCCACGAGCTGGGGCAATATCCACGTGCTGGGGCAATATCCACGTGCTAGGGCAGTATCCACGAGCTGGGGCAGTATCCACGTGCTGCGGCAATATCCACGTGCTGGGGCAATATCCACGTGCTGGGGCAATATCCACATGCTGGGGCAATATCCACGTGCTGGGGCAGTATCCACGTGCTGGGGCAGTATCCACGTTCTGGGGCAGTATCCACGTGCTGGGGCAGTATCCACGTGCTGGGGCAATATCCACGAGCTGGGGCAATATCCACGTGCTGGGGCAATATCCACGTGCTGGGGCAGTATCCACGTGCTGGGGCAATATCCACGAGCTGGGGCAGTATCCACGAGCTGGGGCAGTATACATGAGCAGGGGCAGTATATCCACAAGGCTTTACAACTAGTACTTTATAAATAAATAAAGTAAATCAATAATGCAGCAGCAATGCATCATGGGAGATTGCCCCTTAAATAGGAAGCACAGGGATGCAATCGAGACATCTGTGGATGTTGCAGTGGCTTACTGAGGTACTGCAGGCAAATAGGCAAAGGGCTGTCAGGCTGGAATAATCACCTTAGGAGGCTTCTTGTGACGGCGGCGACCTGTAACCTGACACTCCCTGTGCTGCTCCTCTGGCTCTGGGCCACTCCCTGTGCTGCTGCTCCTCTGGCTCTGGGTCACTCCCTGTGCTGCTGCTCCTCTGGCTCACCCCCTGTGCTGCTGCTGCTCTGGCTCACTCCCTGTGCTGCTGCTCCTCTGGCTCTGGGTCACTCCCTGTGCTGCTGCTCCTCTGGCTCACCCCCTGTGCTGCTGCTGCTCTGGCTCACTCCCTGTGCTGCTGCTCCTCTTGCTCTGGGTCACTCCCTGTGCTGCTGCTCTTCTGGCTCTGGGTCACTCCCTGTGCTGCTGCTGCTCCTCTGGCTCTGGGTCACTCCCTGTGCTGCTCCTCTGGCTCTGGGTCACTCCCTGTGCTGCTGCTCCTCTGGCTCTGGGTCACTCCCTGTGCTGCTGCTCCTCTGGCTCTGGGTCACTCCCTGTGCTGCTCCTCTGGCTCTGGGTCACTCTGTGTGCTGCTTCTCTGGCTCTGGGTCACTCCCTGTGCTGCTCCTCTGGCTCTGGGTCACTCCCTATGCTGCTCCTCTGGCTCTGGGTCACTCCCTGTGCTGCTCCTCTGGCTCTGGGTCACTCCCTGTGCTGCTCCTCTGGCTCTGGGTCACTCCCTGTGCTGCTCCTCTGGCTCTGGGTCACTCCCTGTGCTGCTCCTCTGGCTCTGGGTCACTCCCTGTGCTGCTCCTCTGGCTCTGGTCACTCCCTGTGCTGCTGCTCCTCTGGCTCTGGGTCACTCCCTGTGCTGCTGCTCTTCTGGCTCTGGGTCACTCCCTGTGCTGCTCCTCTGGCTCTGGGTCACTCCGTGTGCTGCTTCTCTGGCTCTGGGTCACTCCCTGTGCTGCTCCTCTGGCTCTGGATCACTCCCTGTGCTGCTCCTCTGGCTCTGGGTCACTTCCTGTGCTGCTCCTCTGGCTCTGGGTCACTCCCTGTGCTGCTCCTCTGGCTCTGGGTCACTCCCTGTGCTGCTCCTCTGGCTCTGGGTCACTCCCTGTGCTGCTCCTCTGGCTCTGGGTCACTCCCTGTGCTGCTCCTCTGGCTCTGGATCACTCCCTGTGCTGCTCCTCTGGCTCTGGATCACTTCCTGTGCTGCTCCTCTGGCTCTGGGTCACTCCCTGTGCTGCTCCTCTGGCTCTGGGTCACTCCCTGTGCTGCTCCTCTGGCTCTGGGTCACTCCCTGTGCTGCTCCTCTGGCTCTGGGTCACTCCCTGTGCTGCTCCTCTGGCTCTGGGTCACTCCCTGTGCCGCTCCTCTGGCTCTGGATCACTCCCTGTGCTGCTCCTCTGGCTCTGGATCACTCCTGTGCTGCTCCTCTGGCTCTGGGTCACTCCCTGTGCTGCTGCTCCTCTGGCTCTGGGTCACTCCCTGTGCTGCTGCTCTTCTGGCTCTGGGTCACTCCCTGTGCTGCTCCTCTGGCTCTGGGTCACTCCGTGTGCTGCTTCTCTGGCTCTGGTCACTCCCTGTGCTGCTCCTCTGGCTCTGGATCACTCCCTGTGCTGCTCCTCTGGCTCTGGGTCACTTCCTGTGCTGCTCCTCTGGCTCTGGGTCACTCCCTGTGCTGCTCCTCTGGCTCTGGTCACTCCCTGTGCTGCTCCTCTGGCTCTGGGTCACTCCCTGTGCTGCTCCTCTGGCTCTGGGTCACTCCCTGTGCTGCTCCTCTGGCTCTGGGTCACTCCTGTGCTGCTCCTCTGGCTCTGGGTCACTCCCTGTGCTGCTCCTCTGGGTCACTCCCTGTGCTGCTCCTCTGGCTCTGGTCACTCCCTGTGCTGCTCCTCTGGCTCTGGTCACTCCCTGTGCCGCTCCTCTGGCTCTGGATCACCCCCTGTGCTGCTCCTCTGGCTCTGGATCACTCCCTGTGCTGCTCCTCTGGCTCTGGGTCACTCCCTGTGCTGCTCCTCTGGCTCTGGTCACTCCCTGTGCTGCTCCTCTGGCTCTGGGTCACTCCCTGTGCTGCTCCTCTGGCTCTGGGTCACTCCCTGTGCTGCTCCTCTGGCTCTGGTCACTCCCTGTGCTGCTCCTCTGGCTCTGGGTCACTCCCTGTGCCGCTCCTCTGGCTCTGGATCACTCCCTGTGCTGCTCCTCTGGCTCTGGATCACTCCCTGTGCTGCTCCTCTGGCTCTGGGTCACTCCCTGTGCTGCTCCTCTGGCTCTGGGTCACTCCCTGTGCTGCTCCTCTGGCTCTGGGTCACTCCCTGTGCTGCTCCTCTGGGTCACTCCCTGTGCCGCTCCTCTGGCTCTGGATCACTCCCTGTGCTGCTCCTCTGGCTCTGGGTCACTCCCTGTGCTGCTCCTCTGGCTCTGGGCCACTCCCTGTGCTGCTGCTCCTCTGGCTCTGGGTCACTCCCTGTGCTGCTGCTCCTCTGGCTCACCCCCTGTGCTGCTGCTGCTCTGGCTCACTCCCTGTTGCTGCTGCTCTCTTGCTCTGGGTCACTCCCTGTGCTGCTGCTCTTCTGGCTCTGGGTCACTCCCTGTGCTGCTTGCTGCTCCTCTGGCTCTGGGTCACTCCCTGTGCTGCTCCTCTGGCTCTGGGTCCTCCCTGTGCTGCTGCTCCTCTGGCTCTGGGTCACTCCCTGTGCTGCTGCTCTCTTCTGGCTCTGGGTCACTCCCTGTGCTGCTCCTCTGGCTCTGGGTCATCCCTGTGCTGCTCCTCTGGCTCTGGGTCACTCCCTGTGCTGCTTCTCTGGCTCTGGGTCACTCCCTGTGCTGCTCCTCTGGCTCTGGGTCACTCCCTATGCTGCTCTCTGGCTCTGGGTCACTCCCTGTGCTGCTCCTCTGGCTCTGGGTCACTCCCTGTGCTGCTCCTCTGGGTCACTCCCGTGCCGCTCCTCTGGCTCTGGATCACTCCCTGTGCTGCTCCTCTGGCTCTGGGTCACTCCCTGTGCTGCTCCTCTGGCTCTGGGTCACTCCCTGTGCTGCTCCTCTGGCTCTGGGTCACTCCCTGTGCTGCTCCTCTGGGTCACTCCCTGTGCTGCTCCTCTGGGTCACTCCCTGTGCTGCTCCTCTGGCTCTGGGTCACTCCCTGTGCTGCTCCTCTGGGTCACTCCCTGTGCTGCTCCTCTGGCTCTGGGTCACTCCCTGTGCTGCTCCTCTGGCTCTGGGTCACTCCCTGTGCTGCTCCTCTGGCTCTGGGTCACTCCCTGTGCTGCTCCTCTGGCTCTGGTCACTCCCTGTGCTGCTCCTCTGGCTCTGGGTCACTCCCTGTGCTCTCCTCTGCTCTGGGTCACTCCCTGTGCTGCTCCTCTGGCTCTGGGTCACTCACTGTGCGCTCCTCTGGCTCTGGATCACTCCCTGTGCTGCTCCTCTGGCTCTGGATCACTTCCTGTGCTGCTCCTCTGGCTCTGGGTCACTCCCTGTGCTGCTCCTCTGGCTCTGGGTCACTCCCTGTGCTGCTCCTCTGCTCTGGGTCACTCCCTGTGCTGCTCTCTGGCTCTGGGTCACTCCCTGTGCTGCTCCTCTGGCTCTGGGTCACTCCCTGTGCTGCTCCTCTGGCTCTGGGTCACTCCCTGTGCCGCTCCTCTGGCTCTGGATCACTCCCTGTGCTGCTCCTCTGGCTCTGGATCACTTCCTGTGCTGCTCCTCTGGCTCTGGGTCACTCCCTGTGCTGCTCCTCTGGCTCTGGGTCACTCCCTGTGCTGCTCCTCTGGCTCTGGGTCACTCCCTGTGCTGCTCCTCTGGCTCTGGGTCACTCCCTGTGCTGCTCCTCTGGCTCTGGGTCACTCCCTGTGCTGCTCCTCTGGCTCTGGGTCACTCCCTGTGCCGCTCCTCTGGCTCTGGATCACTCCCTGTGCTGCTCCTCTGGCTCTGGATCACTTCCTGTGCTGCTCCTCTGGCTCTGGGTCACTCCCTGTGCTGCTCCTCTGGCTCTGGGTCACTCCCTGTGCTGCTCCTCTGGCTCTGGATCACTCCCTGTGCTGCTCCTCTGGCTCTGGGTCACTCCCTGTGCTGCTCCTCTGGCTCTGGGGCACTTCCTGTGCTGCTCCTCTGGCTCTGGGTCACTCCCTGTGCTGCTCCTCTGGGTCACTCCCTGTGCTGCTCCTCTGGGTCACTCCCTGTGCTGCTCCTCTGGGTCACCCTCTGTGCTGCTCCTCTGGCTCTGGGTCACTACCTGTGCTGCTGCTGCTTGTGTAATGTATCAGTTTTGTTTAGAAGAGGAGGGATCATGTTCAGGAGTAATTAACCCTCTGTGGTTCAAAACCATGGCATGCCCTGAGATTAATCTGCAGACACTGAGCATAAACATACACATAATGAAACACACACTGACACAAGTTACAGACAAAAACACACGACACACGGCACTCCTTACAGTCCCAAGGAGAGTATATTTTATATAAACCTGTAATGTGTTGATACTGAAACATGGGCGAGCTTTTGCGTTTTGGACAACCTTATACTCTTGTCATGATCACATAATCAACATATTTATTTCAAATGCTTAGTGGAAATCTTTTTTTCGATCCTTATGCCCCTTTATGTGATGGCTGCTAGTCTATGAGAGGAAGCGGCTGACGCGTCCCAGCCAATCCTGGCCCTCAGCACATCCAGCGCAGCGCTGCCCAGTGACCAACACAACAAAGTGTGATTATACTGAGAATCACTGGAAAAGAGGAGCCGCTTCTGTGACGTTACAATCTAAGAGGGGAAAATAGGATTCTGCTTCCAACCCAAGAGCTTACAATCTCTAACATTCATCCCCTTTCAAGAGGCACATAGTGAATTATCCAGGAGCACAAAGATCAGAACACATGTGGAACAGCGCCAGACAAGGAAACCTACTGTGTGTGTGTGTGTGTGTGTGTGTGTGTGTGTGTGTGTGTGTGTGTGTGTGTGTGTGTGTGTGTGTGTTCCATATTGTGTTCAGGATAAAGAACAGGAAAAGAGATAACGAGTAATTATAGTAAAGCATAAAAAGTTTATTATGAAAAATCCCAGCTCTCTCCTCTGAACTGTTACAGGGTCAGCAACCTTGGCTCTACAGATGTTTTGGAATACATCTCCAATGATGCTGAGCTTACTCATTAGATTGGCTGAGTCTCATGGGAAATGTAGGCCCAAAACATCTGTAGAGCCAAGGTTGCGGACCCTGCACGTGTATCACAGAGCTGCACAGGAATAAGACTCAGTCACAGTAATATCTACAGGGCTATTCAGAGAAAGCTGAAACTCTGGAGATCTTTTGGAGAAGTGAAAATTCTACGTCAGAATAGCCAAACCAGAAAAATGTTCCCAATTATCTCATTTTCCGTACCTAGAATTTTCACTTCTCCAAAGGTTCTCCAGAGTTTCACCTTTCTCTGGATAACCCTGATAGTGTTTGTGAGTGTATTGCAGAGCTTCACCACAGCAATAAAACTCCCTGTAATGTGCTGCGTATGAGTCACCAAAGGGTCAGTGAAATGGAATCGCCAAAGCGCACCTTATTGCAGAGCACTGAATTTTTTGTGCTGTTTGAATAACCCCCATAGTAATGTGTAGTATGTGTGAGATTATCAGAGCTCCACACACTGCTCAGCAATTAAACGCACAGTAATGTGCCGTCTGACTCTGAATTACACCAGCACCTTATTTATTAATATTTTAAGATTAATATGCAAGGTGCTGAAGGTCAGGGGGATTTTGGGGTTAATTTAGGGGCCGCTACTCCTTAAGGTTAATTAATTTACGATGCAAAGTTAACTCCATTAAAATAATGAATTAAATTATTTTATTTTGCAGTTAGGAGTAAAAGGAATCAGAATTTTAAGAATAGTGAAGGTTAATCCTGTATTTAGTTATTTATTTAAGGCAAACAGTCTGTTGTTGTTACCATTAAGAAATGCTTTGGTGCAATCTGATCTATGAGTCAGTGAGCTGCTCTGCTGCAATCTGATCTATGAGTCAGTGAGCTGCTCTGCTGCAATCTGATCTATGAGTCAGTGAGCTGCTATGCTGCAATCTGATCTATGAGTCAGTGAGCTGCTATGCTGCAATCTGATCTATGAGTCAGTGAGCTGCTCTGCTGAAATCTGATCTATGAGTCAGTGAGCTGCTATGCTGCAATCTGATCTATGAGTCAGTGAGCTGCTCTGCTGAAATCTGATCTATGAGTCAGTGAGATGCTCTGCTGCAATCTGATATATGAGTCAGTGAGCTGCTCTGCTGCAATCTGATGTATGAGTCAGTGAGCTGCTCTGCTGCAATCTGATCTGAGTCAGTGAGCTGCTATGCTGCAATCTGATCTATGAGTAAGTGAGCTGCTATGCTGCAATCTGATCTATGAGTCAGTGAGCTGCTATGCTGCAATCTGATCTATGAGTCAGTGAGCTGCTCTGCTGCAATCTGATCTATGAGTCAGTGAGATGCTCTGCTGCAATCTGATATATGAGTCAGTGAGCTGCTCTGCTGCAATCTGATGTATGAGTCAGTGAGCTGCTCTGCTGCTATCTGATTTATGAGTCAGTGAGCTGCTCTGCTGCAATCTGATGTATGAGTCAGTGAGCTGCTCTGCTGCAATCTGATGTATGAGTCAGTGAGCTGCTCTGCTGAAATCTGATGTATGAGTCAGTGAGCTGCTCTACTGCAATCTGATCTATAAATCAGTGATCTGATCTGCTGCAATCTGATGTATGAGTTAGTGAGCTGCTCTGCTGCAATCTGATCTATGAGTCAGTGAGCTGCTATGCTGCAATCTGATCTATGAGTCAGTGAGCTGCTCTGCTGCAATCTGATCTATGAGTCAGTGAGCTGCTCTGCTGCTATCTGATGTATGAGTCAGTGAGCTGCTCTGCTGCAATCTGATGTATGAGTCAGTGAGCTGCTCTGCTGCAATCTGATCTATGAGTCAGTGAGCTGCTATGCTGCAATCTGATCTATGAGTCAGTGAGCTGCTCTGCTGCAATCTGATCTATGAGTCAGTGAGCTGCTCTGCTGCAATCTGATGTATGAGTCAGTGAGCTGCTCTGCTGCAATCTGATCTATGAGTCAGTGAGCTGCTCTGCTGCAATCTGATGTATGAGTCAGTGAGCTGCTCTGCTGAAATCTGATGTATGAGTCAGTGAGCTGCTCTACTGCAATCTGATGTATGAGTCAGAGAGCTGCTCTACTGCAATCTGATCTATAAATCAGTGAGCTGATCTGCTGCAATCTGATGTATGAGTCAGTGAGCTGCTCTGCTGCAATCTGATCTATGAGTCAGTGAGCTGCTTTGTCTGAGCACAGTCAATATACTGTTGACATTGTAACACATTGCAGGGCAGAGCTGGCAGAAGCTGTCTCTCACTCACTCTAGGATCAGATTACATATGTGCTGTTACGATTTCGAATTCACAAACTGAACCATTACAAATGGATCATTTAGCCTGATGAACCGAATGGCTTAGTTCACCAAAAAGATTTGGCTCAAAAGAATGGATCGTTCAAGAACCGCCCATCTCTAGTATCCTCCCTGTTCCTCCTCTGAATCCTCCTACACACCATGTATCCTCCCGGTTCCTCCTCTGAGTCTTCCTACACACCATGTATCTTCCCTGTTCCTCTTCTGAATCCAACTACACACCATGTATCCTCCCTGCTCCTCCTCTGAATCCAACTACACACCATGTATCCTCCCTGTTCCTCCTCCGAATCCTCCTACACACCATGTATCCTCCCTGTTCCTCCTCTGAATCCTCCTACACACCATGTATACTCCCTGTTCCTCCTCTGAATCCTCCTACACACTTTGTATCCTCCCTGTTCCTCCTCTGAATCCTCCTACACACCATGTATCCTCCCTGTTCCTCCTCTGAATCCTCTTACACACCATGTATCCTCCCTGTTCCTCCTCTGAATCCTCCTACACACCATGTATACTCCCTGTTCCTCCTCCGAATCCTCCTACACACCATGTATCCTCCCTGTTCCTCCTCTGAATTCCTACACACCATGTATCCTCCCTGTTCCTCCTCTGAATCCTCCTACACACTTTGTATCCTCCCTGTTCCTCCTCTGAATCCTCCTACACACCATGTATCCTCCCTGTTCCTCCTCTGAATCCTCCTACACACCATGTATCCTCCCTGTTCCTCCTCTGAATCCTCCTACACACCATGTGTCGTTGGTGATGGCTTTACTGGTGATGGCTTCACTGGTGATGGTTTCACTGCTGACAGGTAGTGTTGGGGTGTGGGAGAGTCAGGCGGGTGCAGTAGGGAAGGTACAGTGCGGTATATTATCGTGCCCAGAGCTCTTCTATGAGGGATAGCAGGTAGATGGGCCGTGTTCCACAAACCGCAGGTCAGGGTGAGGTACCAGGTGATACTTCATGCTGGAGGCGACGGGTGGTGGCATCTCAGGGGACATGGCATTTCCTCTTTCACAGGAAGTAATGCAGGCTGTCATACTGCTGATTAGTGATGAG
This sequence comes from Leptobrachium leishanense, assembly GCA_009667805.1. NCBI lineage: Eukaryota > Metazoa > Chordata > Amphibia > Anura > Megophryidae > Leptobrachium > Leptobrachium leishanense. The sequence goes on along the minus strand of CM019065.1, from coordinate 2,618,102 downwards.
CCGAACACCCCCATGTTCGGTTCGCAATCGAACTCGAACAATTTCAAAAGTTTGAGTTCGAACTCGAACACGAACCGAACTCGATGCAAGTCAATGGGACTCAAAAGTTTGATTTTTAGAGAGCCCTGCAAGAGGGCATATATGCTAGATATTTGCCATAAGAGGTGTATGGGGGTCCGGGTAGTGCCCTGGGGACAGGAAACAAGGACAAAAAGTAAAAAAAAAAACGTTTTTAAAGGAACAGTGAGTTTTCCATGGTGTAAAGGTTAAGAATAAAAATGAAAAATTCCTTCAAATATCGTGCCTAGGAGGTCCCCATAACCTGCCTGTGAAGTGGCGGATTTCTAGGATGTATAGAAACATTTTTTTAAAAATGACGTTTCAAATGATGGTAAACGGTTTTCCTTTAATCTATCCATAAACAACTGCTTGGGGCGGCAGCCTGTATGAAAAGAGACGTTTTAGGACACACAGATCAAGTTTAGTGATTTTTTGGCTAAATTATGGTGAAACCTATGCAGGCTTTGGATGAAAGTAACAATAGGTGCCTTAAAATTGGGCCTTTAGTGTCGGCAACAGTGCCGTCACACCGTAACCTCTCTGTGGTATTGTGGAAGAGTGCAGGGTTGGACCCTGCGGTCAAATATTTAAATGATATGAATCTGATATAGGCGTCAGTGGGAGTGCACCCAAATATTGTGCCGTTGGTGGCAGCAAGTGCTTTCACACCGTAACCCCTCTGTGGTATTGTGGAAGAGTGCAGTGGTGGAGGTTTTGGTAATGCAGAAGAGATCCCCGATCTATTCAGTTACATCAGCAGCTATAACAAAACTGGGTCAGCATTGTTTAGGCACTTGTACTGCACTACTGAATATGGTGAGAATCGGCGCACACCAGTAGCAACAGGAAGCAAACAGAACATGCAGGGAATACACAAAGAGAATAGTCAAATGGTAGACAAATTTGTAGGAACGAGAATGGTAAGTGCCCACAACATGACCTCCGAATACCCAGCCAAACCAGATGATCAGTGGTTTCCCCCAAACCAAGAATAAATGGAACAAGGTACATATCCGGTCAGCGCGAATGAACGCAAGGGGACTCGGACGGCTTCTCAAATGACGTCACCAACAATATTACATATTGGGATAAAACAGAAGAGAAAAACAAAATCTGGGTGCAGTAAAACGACAAGTGGGTGGATACTGCCGATTATTTTTATGGTTAATCAACTCACAAACGAAGAGCCTGAACACTGGCTCTGAGTGGATGACCATCTTTGGGTTGTTTATCTGGGATATTTTCACAGGTAACCCACTCCTTAACATCAAGGACTTCTCACCACATCCATTGGAGATGGGAAAGAAAAACCGAGACAGAAACTTGTGTGTATCTGACGTAAAATTGTATGATGTAAGACCATAGCAAGTGGCAACTCACATTTGGTGGAGCTATTCCAAGCTCGAAACGGAAGGCATATGGGTTTCGTTGGTCAAACCCAATAAACACCAATACATGCAGGAACTAGTTCTTCTTTAAAATTTATTAAATGAAATAAAACAAATTAAAAGCCAGACTCTGGTCCAGAACGCTTTTCGCCGCCCACACGCGGCTTCATCAGCTGGTCTTTGCAAAATCGAACTAGCATGCATGTTTATATACAGAAAGAAATGAGAATAAATGTCCCCACATGTGCTTAATTGGTGGTCAGCGTGCGTTTCAAGCCTCTTTCTGAAGTGCCTTCAGGCTTTTAACCGCCGGCGCCATCTTGCGCAGGCGTATTCGAGACTTCCGCGTTCCACAGTGCGTTCCATAGCATCCTATTTCGGGATTGCGGTTCAGCATGCGTTCCATCGTGAATGTTTATGCATTTCCGGTATCACGATGTCTTAAAAATTAGCTGCGATCCAAGTATAACGAATGGACAACATCTCCATCTCCAATGGATGTGGTGAGGAGTCCTTGATGTTAAGGAGTGGGTTACCTGTGAAAATATCCCAGATAAACAACCAAAAGGTGGTCATCCACTCAGAGCCAGTTCTTCGTTTGTGAGTTGATTAACCATAAAAATATCGGCAGTATCCACCCACTTGTCATTTTACTGCACCCAGATTTTGTTTTTCTCTTCTGTTTTATACCAATATGTAATATTGTTGGTGACGTCATTTGAGAAGCCGTTCGAGTCCCCTTGCGTTCATTCGCGCTGACCAGATGCGTACCTTGTTCCATTTATTCTTGGTTTGGGGGAAACCACTGATCATCTGGTTTAGCTGGGTATTCGGAGGTCATATTATGGGCGCTTACCATTCTCGTTCCTACAAATTTGTCAGTATAGCAAATTCTCCCACTTGTAATATAGCTGCCCCACTATGTCTCTATCCAATTTCAGAAACAGAGTTGGCAGTAACGTCCAAGCCATGTTTGGCAATAATATTTTGACAGTACAACTGCAAGAATCAGAAGTTGGTATTAATAGAAAACCACTGGTAGATCTTGAGAGAAATCTAATAAAAGAGATCAAGCTAAAACTAGAGATAGCATCTTTAGAAAAATATAAAAAGGATAAAATAACACCTAGGGGCCTAAGGTTCCAGAAAACTCTATCTTCTGAGAAAGAGGATCCCGATTTTATTATAGGATGGAATGTTATGTTAGAAGGTTTTTGCGGTATCTATGATGGATTACATTATTCAAAAAAGAAAGAAAAACTTCCTAAAATAAATGTTATTATAGAACAACTTTCAAGGCAGATAGGTCAAGAGCAATCTCTAGAAAATGTTTTTGAGATTAACAAAACCTTACAAGAAAAATTGGATAAAATAGAGAAGGAAATTTTGACAATTAAAAAAAAGAAATATGAGAGGGATATAGAGGATTATAGAAGAGGCAATGTACATAGAGATTATGACACAAATAAAATAGAAAGATCTATGGACCCCAATAATGAAAGGAAGGAATTTGATTCTGGTGGTGGGAAAAACAGGAGTCGACAATGGAATAACAACAATTGGAGGTGGAATAACAATAGGTCTGATAATGGATATCAGATCAACAGTCAACGGAACCATTGGAGAATGGAAGATGAGAGAAAAAGTGAAAACTTCTATCAGAGTAGAAACAATTATCGTAATTGTCGAAACGATAATGGAAATCACAATTTCTACCATTACGATAGATCCCAAACTAGGGGCGAGAATAGAGAAGGGTGGAGACAGAGAGAGAGGCCATCCACTGATGAATGGACGACAGTTGGGCATCAATACCCCAATGGTAGTTCTGGCCATACTGGACAGCAAGGTTTGGGCCATAATAGGGGAATACAGAAAAGAGAGAGGGAAGGGGCAAACAACGACGCTGTCCCCCTCACTAACAGATTTTCTACCCTAAAAGAACACACTGGGGATGAGGTTTTTTGGAAGGACCCATTGGAGAGAGGGGAGAGACAGGAGGAGCACAGTGGCCTAGACGTAAGATTAGAAAGAAGGGGAGGTCAAAAAAGATCTTGGGAAAGACCCGAAGAGGAAAGAGAGCAGGAAAACATGTATGTAAAAGAAAAGAGGGAAAAAAGATAAACACGACCAATGGTATATTTAATCTTAGCCATAGAGTCCTCTCTAACATAGAAACTAATGTCTTAGGCAAAGACCTTAAATTTTCCCCTACAAACAGTTTGGACAAATTCAATATGTACATAGATCTACAAAGGTTTAAACGCAAGCTTAGCCTAAATTTTTTTTTTCTAAAAACTCAATAGAAAGAGATATCAGACAAAATTTTGATCCAGTTATATATACCCCTTTAAAGAATCCATCAAAGTTCTATCCCCGTTATACCATTTCTAATGAAATGAAAGTATTTGAGAATCTCGTAATGAGCGTTATAGAAAAAATGTCTATAAAGGATAGAAGTAACAATCTTACTAAAGAGGAAAATATAGCTTTGAGAGTACTCCAGAAAGATTCCAGTATCATCATAAAACCCGCCGATAAAGGCGCAGGGATTGTAATCCTCTCTAAAGAGATGTATAATGGGGAAGTACTGCAGATTTTAAGTGATAGTATCACCTATGAAAAACTAAAGGGTGACCCCATTAAAGATATAAGAGAAAAAATAAGTACCCTTCTTCAAGAAGGGAAAGATAAAGAAATTCTAAACAAGCAGGAATATGAATATCTAATGAAGAAATATACCAAAACACCTCATATTTATATATTGCCTAAATTACATAAACATCCAACTAATCCGCCTGGAAAACCCATAGTAGCAGGCATAGATTCAATTACGAGCCATTTATCAGAGTACGTAGATCTTTTGCTACAGCCTATTGTATGAGAAATTCCATCACATCTCAAAGATACTTTAGATATGCTCAAACTTATTAAAGATGTGCGGTTGGAGAACAGTGATATCTTGGTAACTTGTGATGTTAATGCCTTATACAGTAGCATACCGCACCAAATGGGTCTTAACGTGGTAGAAAAATAAATTTTGAAGGCTAAAAAAAACAGTATCGAATAAACATCTTTCATTCTCAAAAGTATAAACTTTATACTTAAAAATAATAATTTCAAATTTGAGGAAGATTTTTACATCCAATTGAAGGGAACAGCCATGGGCACCAAATTTGCGCCTAGCTACGCGAACCTATATATGGCAGGCTGGGAATCCCAGTTTGTCTACGGTTCGTGTAGCTGGGCACAGGGCAATTTTCTGTCTTACAGATGATACATTGATGACGTGTTTTTTGTTTGGAGAGGGTCAGAGGATGACTTGTTGTCATTTTTGACCAGTTTGGATAACCTGGAATGGGGTATTAATTTGGACAAAAAGTGGAGTGCAGAAAGCGTCACATTTTTAGACCACAAGATCTATAGGGAAGGTGATGAAATAAACTCTAAAATCTTCTTTAAAGGAGGTGGATGTGAATACATTCATAGACAAAACCAGCTGTCACAATCCCATTTGGCTAAAAGGAGTCCCTAAGGGGCAGTTTGTCTGGTTAAGGAGACATTGTACGGATGTTGAGGTCTTCAAAGAACAGGCAGACAAACTCAAGAAGGATTTTGTTGAAAAGGGGTACGAAGAGAGCGATTTAGATCGTATAATCAATGATTTAGTTAATGATAACCATGAGGAACTACTTAAATATAAACTTAAGAAAGGAATAGAGGGAGAAGAAATAAGGTTTATCTGTAACTACAACAACAAAGCTACACACATAAAAAGAATCCTCAAAAAACATTGACATATTCTACGAAATGATAATGACCTAAAACGCTACGTAGGCATAACACCAAAAATTGTGTTTAGAGGGGTGAGAAATTTGAAAGCCAATTTGGTCCATAGTAAGGCAAAAAAGAGAAACATCAAAGAGGGACACTTTGGATTAAAACAAGGTTTTAATAACTGTGGCCAGTGCTTAGCATGTAGATCTACTGGAAACAAAAAAGGGTTCAAAGGTTCATATCAGAACCATAAAAATAAAAAAGAAGTCTCCATAAAGGGCACCCTAAATTGTTTTTCGAAAAACATAATATACATCCTGGAATGCCCTTGCGGCCTACAATATGTAGGCCGCACAAAAAGAGCGTTTAAAGTGAGAGTATCATAATACGTAATTCCATTATAAAACAGAACATAATAGTCTTCCAATAGTCTAAAATTCACGGCGATTAAACAGTTTAAACAAAATGATATAGGGGAAGATTTTCTCAAAAGGTTGGGACAGGCAGAAATGCGCACTATTTTTGAGATGGGCACATTGGCACCGGGTGGCCTTAATGATGACTTTGAGATCATGCATTTTCTATAAGCAGGCTTTTTCCCCCATTTCTTTCCCACTATTTTCATGTTGGATAATAGCTTGTATGCATGCCCAATCATGTGTGGGATGCAATATATGATATATATCCAATATGACTTTCCAATTCACATCATGGTATAGCCATGATATTATCACTACTGCACTCCACCACAGAGGTGTCACGGTTCCCAGATCCCACCACGCAGTACTTAACACCCCACACTCCACAGAGCCCAGAAGTTACCAACAGAGTAGCCGTGAAAGATCTCTAACTGTCTGGTCCTTAGAATTGGCCAGGTAAACTAGCTAGACAGAAAGGGTAAACAACACGGGGAGTAGTCAGCCGAGCCAGAATCAGGAATACAGAGTTCAGAATGGTCAAATGGAATAGCCGGGTCGATATCAGAGCAGTGGCGTAGTACAATAAAAAGGTCTAGGGCAACAGAAGGCAGAATAGTCAGAAACAAGCAGAGGTCAATAACGGGTTAATTCAATATAGCAGTCAGGTACAAGGAGCTCAGGTATGGATAACCACGATCTGGCAACTGCTGAGAATACACTGAGGGTTTTTAAAGACCTTCACCAGACCACGCCCCCCACTCAAGCCGCGCCTCATGCAACCACCTCCCTGCCTGTCTCCATTTAAACCGGGCATTGGTCAGCGAGCAGCATCAGACATGCTGCCCTCAAGCACACAGGTAGGGCTGGAAGCTCCCAACGTTACAGTACCCCCCTCTCCACGGGAGGCCACCGGACGAACAACAGGACGAGCAGCAGGACGACCACCAGGGCGATCGGGGTGCGAGGCATGGAACGCCCTGACCAACCTAGAGGCAGACATGTCAGAAGCTGGGATCCAGGACCGGTCTTCTGGACCATAACCCACCCAATCGACCAGGTACTGCAGAGCGCCCCTGCACAGCCTAGAATCCAAAACCCTCCTAACCTCATACTCAGATTCACCATCAACCTGAATAGGTGGAGGAGGAGGAACGACCCGCGTGTACCTGTTACACAACAATGGCTTCAGTAGGGAGGGGTGGAAGACGTTGTGCATGCGAAGATGTTTAGGAAGGGCAAGAGCATAAGACACAGGATTAATGCGGCTAATGATCTTATATGGACCTATAAACCGAGGTGCCATTTTCATAGAAGGCAACTGCAACTTCACGTTCCTAGTGGACAACCAAACTCTATCCCCCACGTTATAGGAGGGAGCTTGTAACCTATGCATGTCAGCCTTGCGTTTCTGGACAGCAACATTGCACTCCATATTTTCTCGAATCTGTTTCCAAATCTCTTGCAGTTGAGTGAGATGGTCCTCGAGAGCCGGGATGGCCTGTTCAGTAAACTGAAGCGGTAGAGCTGGAGGGTAAAAACCATAGATGGCAGAAAAAGGAGAGTGGCCAGTGGTCTCGTTAACGGCGTTATTACGTGCATACTCAGCCCAGGGCAACAACTCCGACCAATTGTCTTGTTGTTGTGTGGAAAAGCAACGTATGTACTGCTCGAGACCCTGATTTGCCCTCTCTGCTGCCCCATTGGTTTGTGGATGATATGCTGAAGAGAAGGCCAATCGCACCCCCATCTCTGCACAGAAAACCCTCCAGAATCGAGAGACGAACTGGGCTCCTCTGTCAGAGACTATTTCAGACGGAACCCCATGTATTCGTACAATCTCTCTAGCGAATACAACCGCCAGTTCTTTGGCTGTAGGAAGCTTAGGTAGAGGGACAAAATGAGCCATTTTGGAGAAGCGGTCTACAACTGTCAGAACCACAGTATGACCCTTGGACTTCGGCAAGTCCACAATAAAATCCATAGATAGATGAGACCAAGGCCTCTTAGGCATGGGTAAAGGCTGCAATAGACTGACAGGCAAGGATTTACTGGTTTTGCTTCTGGCACAGACTTGACAAGCCAAAACAAACAGACGTACGTCCTGTCGCATGGTGGGCCACCAAAACTGTCTGGAGATACTGGTAAGAGTCTTAGTAATACCAGGATGACCTGCTGGTTTAGAATCATGAAACATTGTGAGTAATTCTTGTCTTTCCTTTTCAGGTACAAACAACATATCTGGAGACTTGTCAGGTGGAGCCCCTACTTGAACTGCCTGGAGGCGTTCCAGGAAAGGCGAGGAGACAGACAAGACTGTGGAAGCCACAATACGTTCAGGAGGAACTATAGGATTGTGGTCTTGTGTATTAGATTCATACGGGTCATATTGACGAGATAAGGCATCAGCCTTTACATTGCGGTCACCTGGTCTGTAAGTCAATACAAAATTAAACCGAGACAGTAGCAATGACCACCTGGCCTGTCTCGCGTTCAAACGTTTAGCATCCCCGATGTACATAAGGTTCTTATGATCAGTAATTATCAATAACGGGTAAAGAGTACCGTCCAACAAATGTCTCCACTCTGATAGGGCAGACACAATAGCAAGAAATTCTCTGTTACCGATATCATAATTGCGTTCTGCTGGTGATAATTTTCTTGAAAAGAACCCACAAGGATGTAGAGGTTTTCCTGGAGACTCTCTTTGAGACAGGACAGCCCCAATGCCTATCTCGGAAGCATCAACCTCAAGAACAAACGGAATCCTGGGATCAGGATGCCGTGACACGGGAGCGGAAGTGAAAGCTTGTTTGAGGGCTTCGAATGCTTGTTTGGATTGAGAAGACCAGATCTGGTTCTTCAGACCTTTACGTGTCATATTAATGATAGGGGAGGCTACAGCGGAATAATTCTTGATAAATCTCCTATAATAGTTGGAAAACCCCAGAAACCTCTGTATGGCCTTGAGACCTTGAGGGAGAGGCCATTCTGAGATGGCCGTGAGTTTAGAAGGATCCATCTCAAAACCTTCTGGAGTGATAATATACCCAAGGAATTTCACAGTAGTAATGTTGAATAAACACTTCTCTAGTTTGCAATAAAGACCATTGTCCAGTAATTTTGCTAATACCTGTCTGACATGTGCATGGTGGGTTTTCAGATCGGGAGAGTAAATCAATATATCGTCTAGGTATACTATAACAAAGGTTTGTAAGAAATCTCTGAGCACATCATTAATAAAATCCTGGAATACCGCTGGAGCATTACAAAGACCGAAAGGCATGACCAAGTATTCATAATGCCCACTCCTGGTGTTAAATGCTGTTCTAAACTCATGCCCATCTTTTATACGTATCAGGTTGTAAGCTCCTCTTAAATCAAGTTTTGTGTATACTGCTGACCCCCTTAACCTGTCGAACAGTTCTGATATGAGAGGGATAGGGTACACGTTCTTAATGGTGATCTTGTTAAGCCCCCTATAATCGATACACGGGCGTAAATCTCCCTCTTTTTTAGACACAAAAAAGAACCCAGCCCCTGCTGGAGAAGAGGAACGTAGGATAAAACCTCTCTCCAAATTCTTCTTTATGTACTCTTCCATAATTTGGTTCTCCTTTATGGAAAGAGGATATACTTTGCCTCGAAGAGGCATGGTACCAGGATGAATATCTATGGCACAATCATATGGTCTATGTGGAGGCAGTTTCTCTGCCTCTCTTTTATCAAATACAGCCCTGAGGTCGGAGTATTGGTCAGGAACCTCTGTAGACAATGGAGGAGCTGTGGGTGTGTTCAGGGCACCGACATGATAAATGGGTATTAAACAAGTCCCATAACAAGCAGGACTCCAAGACAGTATCTCTCCCTTAGCCCAATCAATAACAGGATTATGTTCCACCAACCAAGGGAAACCAAGTACAACAGGATTGGAAGGTGAATGGATAACTTGAAATATGATTTCTTCTTTATGCAAGAGACCAGTGGTAAGAACCACTGTAACCGTATTGTGAGTAATCCTAGGGCAGGATAACGGTCTGCCATCTATGGCTTCGACGGTTAAGGGTGTCTCTCTTACAACCAGAGGTAGAGAAATGGAAGAAGCGTAGTTAACATCGATAAAGTTGCCAGCAGCCCCAGAATCCAAAAAAGCGGTAGTATATGTGGTCTTGGTCTCCCAAGCCAAGGATACTGGTAACATAAGTTTAGTGTCTTTGACAGGAGACATGCACGTCACACCCAAGGCCTGTCTCCTCAGCTGCCTTAGGTGCGGTAGTTTTCCGGCTTATCATGCATCTTAGGACGAGTAGGACATTGAAATCGTACATGTCCCCCCAAACCACAATACAGGCACAATCCCTCACGAAAACGCCTTGTTCTCTCTTCCTCTGTAAGCCTAGTACGGCCTAGTTGCATAGGCTCAGAGGGAGGAGATAACTCTCTTGGTGGTGCCTGAAAGACAGGGGCCAACCTAGGTAAAGGTCTCTTGGGCTTCTCTCTTGGAGTCCTTCTGTCCCTTATCTGATTATCCAGATCTATACAATAATCAATGAGTTCACACAATACCTCAGGTAGTTTACGTGGAGCCAATTCATGCATCAATGACTCTGATAACCCCTCCATAAAAGCCAGAACCAGTGTCTCATTTGTCCAGTTCACATCAGAGATCAAGGTTTTAAATTCTATGGCATAATCAGAAACAGTCCTGTTCCCTTGACGTATGCGGAACAAGGATTTGCCAGCTATCGTGGCCTTTCTGGTAGGATTAAATGTACGTTGTAACTCGGCTATGAATTCTCTATAATCCCGTATGATAGGCTTCTCTGCCTCCCATAACGGAGTCGCCCATGTCAATGCTCTGCCAGACAGATGATTAATAATGAACCCCACTTTGGCAATGTCAGAGAAAAACATCTGTGGATTTAATTTAAAATGAATATCCACATGGACCAAAAATCCCCGGCACTCTGAGGGAGTACCGTCAAACCTCATAGGAGCGGTCATGTGTACCTGGGATGTCTGAACGACAGGGGACACAGGTATATCAAGCGGGGGTGCAACCCCAGCTGGTTCCAGGTGAGCCGTATGAGTCAGGATAGTTTGTAAGGCAATAGCAAACTGATCCATCCTATGATCCTGCTCATCCTGTCTGGATACAAAGTTAGCCAAGTGTTGTGTTAAGTCTGCGGGATCCATAGCGGCCAGATCGTAATGTCACGGTTCCCAGATCCCACCACGCAGTACTTAACACCCCACACTCCACAGAGCCCAGAAGCTACCAACAGAGTAGCCGTGAAAGATCTCTAACTGTCTGGTCCTTCGTATTGGCCAGGTAAACTAGCTGGACAGAAAGGGTAAACAACACGGGGAGTAGTCAGCCGAGCCAGAATCAGGAATACAGAGTTCAGAATGGTCAAATGGAATAGCCGGGTCGATATCAGAGCAGTGGCGTAGTACAATAAAAAGGTCTAGGGCAACAGAAGGCAGAATAGTCAGAAACAAGCAGAGGTCAATAACGGGTTAATTCAATATAACAGTCAGGTACAAGGAGCTCAGGTATGGATAACCACGATCTGGCAACTGCTGAGAATACACTGAGGGTTTTTAAAGACCTTCACCAGACCACGCCCCCCACTCAAGCCGCGCCTCATGCAACCACCTCCCTGCCTGTCTCCATTTAAACCGGGCATTGGTCAGCGAGCAGCATCAGACATGCTGCCCTCAAGCACTCAGGTAGGGCTGGAAGCTCCCAACATTACAAGAGGATTGTGTAGCCAATATTCCATTTAGATATAAATCCTTAATATTTTCACTAATAATGTAACTAAGGTTTGTGTTATGGATATACACAATGCCACTAAAATGTATAATAAACTTTTTAAAGCACATTTCCAATAAAACGGTTATTTAAGTACAAATATACTCACTAGTACCATTCACATATTAATTTTAACCCAGATTATGTTATATATTTATAGTGCTGTAGAACATCTAACTGTTCTATAATTGCCATTCTTATATATAGCTGAAGCTATATATGTCAACCCCGATGTTATCTTGCTTATGTAGAGGGCATTTTATATCCCAACTATATTACTGGACACCGTTCTCCATTTCCAAAATTTGTTTTCTCATGTTGTCCATTCGTTATACTTGGATCGCAGCTAATTTTTAAGACATTGCGATTAGGGATGAGCTGTTCGGTTCGATCAGTTCGGAGTTCGATTCGAACTTTGGCTGTTCGCAAGTTCGCGAACGTCGAACTTTTTGGTGTGTTTGGTTCGAGTTCGCAAAAAAAATAAACATTTTGAAGAGTATAAAAAATGCTTAAAAAATACAAAAAAATATAGAAATAAAGAGACTCTTTACTGCAGAATATTATAAGCAACGGTTTATTAGATATTGAATTAAAAACTAATGTCTAAGTGCAAAGATTCTCACCTCTAAATGACCTGTGTTTTCAATCGTTGTAAACAACAGGTGTTTTTAGTCTGGTGTAATGAATTTGATACATTGTATGAGGGTGTGGTGTGTCTCCTGATGTGTCAAACAACACCTGTACTTCTGAGAAGTGTTAATTTCTCTCCTAAATCTTCTTCTAACATGCTGCATTTCCCTGCTGTGTGCTCAGCTCATTTTTACCGCTTTCGCTCAACATGTTTAAACGCGATTTGAAGCCACATTTTATAAAATGACGCAGACATATTAGATATCGTTCTTTCCGTCAGACTCCGCAGATTCATAATATATCATTTTTATATGTATACGTCATGTCCTGCCTGTATGTTATGACAAAAAATGCAATAAAAATTGAATTTTTAATCATCTGCAGTGTGTAAAGTGTTTTTTTTTCACATTTTAGCACATGAGCGTTTGCGGTTATGTTTTCTATGGGGTGCGCTTGTACAAAAATTAGAAATGGGGACTTGTTACATTTTGTGGGGGGAATTACGTGATTTATAGCAAACGCACCCCATAGAAAAAAATCATTAGTGCATCATTGTTCACATTATAATTGAAATGTGAACAATATTGCTGCATTAATAGAAATAACACACAAAAAAATTTATGTTTTTCTTTTCTTTTTTTTTAAATTTATACCTGGTCATGTTGGGTATCATTCGAAAGGCCATGCTCAGGCCTTTCGATTGACACCCTCCATGACCCCCTAGCTGCCTGGAGATATCGGGGTTCAAATGAACCCCCTATCTCCACCAGGGGATTGGCCTGGGCAATATATATACGCATGATGTGGGCTGGCCTGGGCCTGGGCAATATATATATACATGATGTGAGCTGGCCTGGGCCTGGGCAATATATATATACGCATGATGTGAGCTGGCCTGGGCAACATATATAGACGCATGATGAAAATTTGCAAAGGATAAGGCACGCAAAGTGAAATTTTGATGTGTCTGAAATTGAAACTTACGTGACTACTCTAATTTTATTTTTTTCGTTAATTTATATTTGTTCAATGCAGTTAATTTTACTTTGTTTAATAGAGTTAATTTAAAATGGTTTAATACAGTTTATTCATATTTACTTTACCTTTACTATTGGTGCTTTTCAAACTTTATTCTTAAATAAAAAGAAATTTAGCAGTTTCATGTTGTGTCGTTTTTTTTTTTTGGGGGGTGCAAGTAGCTGGTCTTGCCTAGGGCGCAAAATAGTCTAGCACCGGCCCTGACCGCATGGTCCACCCCTGCACTCTTCCACAGTACCACAGAGGGGTTACTGTATGATGGCACTTGCTGGCCTGGCACCAAAGGCACAATATTTGGCTGCACTGCCACTGACGCCTGTATTAGATTCATATCCTCAGAGGGGTTACTGTGTGACGGCACTGTTGCCGACGCTAAAGGCCCAAATTTAGGCTAGGGTCAAACAAATGCATTTTTCGCAGCGAACGTCAAAAAGTGTGTCCAAACGCATTGAGGTGTTTTTTCACGGAAAGCGCTTAAACGGTCATACGATGCGCATTTTTGTGTGTGATTTTTTACGGATCCAAACCAGGAAACTTTGGGTGTCTGGACGTTATGTTGGCCGGACATGAGCAGCGTCTGACGTCTCCTAATCACGCACACACGCCGCTATGCGGACGCAGAGCACTCTGTACGTCAGTAATAGCGGTTGAGAGTTCTCAAAAAAATGCGTTCCTTTTCCACTTGCGTTGCGTGGCCGGACTTTCCTGCGGCTGTACTTCGAATATTGTCCGTCATTGCGCATCATTTGCTGCTAGTGCGGCCGTGATTAAGTGCGCCTAAACGCACGTTAAAAGTGAGCTAGTCTGACCCCAGCCTTAAAGCACCTATTGTTACTTTCATCCAAAGCCTGCATAAGTTTCACAATAATTTAGTCCAAAAAATCACTAAACGTTTTCTGCGTGTCCGAAAATGTCTCCTCTTTTCATACAGACTGCCCCCCCAAGCAGTTGTTTATGGATAGATTAAAGGAAAAGCATTTACCGTCATTTGAAATGTCATTTTTTGGTTTTTACACATTTCTATACATCCTAGAAATCCGCCACTTCACGGGCAGGTTATGGGGACCTCCTAGGCACGATATTTGAGGGAATTTTTCATTTTAATTTTTAACCCTTATTTCATTGAAAACTCACTGTCCCTTTAAAAACTTTTTTTTAAACTTTTTGTCCTTGTTTCCTGTCCCCCAGGGCACTATCCGTACCCCTATACACCTTTTTATGGCAAATATCTAACATATATGCCCTCTTGGAGGGCACTCTAAAAATCTAATTTTCAGCCCCATTGACTTGTATTGAGTTCGAATTCGAACATTTGGAAAGTTTGAGTTCGAATGCGAACCTAACTCGGAGGTGTTCGGCTCATCCCTAATTGCGATACCGGAAATGCATAAACATTCACGATGGAACGCATGGTGAACCACGATCCCAAAATAGGATGCTATGGAACACACTGTGGAACGCGGAAGTCTCGAATACGCCTGCGCAAGATGGCGCCGGCGGTTAAAAGCATGAAGGCACTTCAGAAAGAGGCTTGAAACGCACGCTGACCACCAATTAAGCACATGAGGGGACATTTATTCTCATTTCTTTCTGTATATAAACATGTATGCTAGTTCGATTTTGCAAAGACCAGCTGATGAAGCCGCGTGTGGGCGGCAAAATGCGTTCTGGACCAGAGTCTGGTTTATAATTTGTTTTATTTCATTTAATAAATGTTAAAGAAGAACTAGTTCCTGCATGTATTGGTGTTTATTGGGTTTGACCAACGAAACCCATATGCCTTCCGTTTCGAGCTTGGAATAGCTCCACCAAATGTGAGTTACCACTTGCTATGGTCTTACATCATACAATTTTACGTCAGATACACAAAAGATGGTCAAAGCGGAGCATAGCAGCAGCACACAGATCAATTTGACCCACCATCTCGATTCCCCCTTACCGGGAACATGCCGGGAACCACCCGAGGGGGCAAAAAAACGGATCCACCGACCCCTGTAGTGGCGCCAATTTTCCAGCGCCGCGGCCTGGATGACAGCCAAGATGGCGGCCGGATCCGCGGCGAGGACACAGGGATAGACTCGGTCCCGGGAGGGTCCCAACCAGCGTCTAGAGCTGATATATCGCAGATTCTGGCCAGGATGGGGGACATGCAAACGAGTCTGGCGATGGACATTGCTAAAATAGCCACAGAGGTACGTGCTGAAGTGGGGGCTTTGGGCCTACGCATTGGAGAATTGGAGGAAGGCACGGGGGACCTCGTGGCGGCTCACAATGCGCTGGCGCGCACTACTGACACGTTATCTCACCGCATGGACCGTATGGAACTTGCTCTAGAGGATGTCGCCAATAGATCCCGCCGCAACAACATCCGCCTGCGGGGATTGCCCGAATCTGTACAAACACGGGAGCTACACGAGACTGTGCTGGGCCTTCTCAAACGCTTGGTACCAGAGGTGCCCCCGGCGAAGTTACTCATGGACAGGATTCACAGAGCCCTGAGAGCTCCCCGGGCGGACTCCCAACAGCCTCGAGATGTCATATTCCGCCTTCATTATTACACAGTTAAGGAGGAAGTCATGCGTAAAAGCAGAGACGTGGATCTGGTGTATGAAGATGTGAAGCTCGCTCTGTTTCAAGATCTGGCACCGGAGACCTTGCAGCGCCGTAGGGCCTGGCGCCCCATCACAGCCCACCTGGGCCGTCATAACATCCGCTATGCCTGGGGCTTCCCGTTCAAACTCTTGGCCTTCGCAGGTGGTAAAACCTCTACTCTCACCCTACAGTCAGACCCGCAGCAATTCTTCACCCGCCTGGATTGCCCCCCTTTACCGGACGCGGGTAACCTGCTCTCGTCCCCCTCCCCGGCACCTCAGCTTACACCGCGCTGGGAGAAGGTGCCCTCCCGGATTCGAGAGGAGGGAGACAGGGATCCCGGCTGAGATGAAGGGGAAACCTCGGTGGTGATATTGTTTTTTCTCTTTTTTGTTTACTTGCCCACACGGTATCAGGTGGTTGCATTAGCTGAGTTGTAAATGTTCCCCAAGTGATATATAACCCTGTAGTGTTCGGCTGTTAATGTTCATGATAATGGTGGGGATACTGTCGTTATTGTAAAGTATTGTAATGCTGTTTTTAGATAGTTTTTTCATGCTCCGTTACTGGCTCGGTGACGTCCGTTCTGCGATCCTACTGGTCTTCAACCAGGGTCGCGTCTCCTTTCTGACCATCCCCATGGTCGTTCTGGCAATGGATAAGTCCGGAAGTTTTTTCTTTCCTTTTTTCTTTTTTCTTTATGTGTCTTCTTTTCCTCTCTCATCTTTTCCTCACCTCCCAGTCCTTTACCCCCTTGGTCCCTCTGTCTCCTTTCCCCCCATTGGGGTCCTCAGGGGTGCCGCCCTGTCCTGTGTACCTGATCTGGCCTGCCCGTGGCGTTCCCCTCCACTCCGCCCATGATTCCGGAATGCCATATTTTGTCCCAGAATGTTAAGGGACTAAATTCCCCTACGAAGAGGAGACTGGTCCTCCGAGAATTAAAACGCGCACAATGTCAGATAGCATTCCTGCAGGAAACGCATTTTGCCCGGGCACGCCAGTTCAGTCTTACAGACCGCACCTTCCCACGCTCCTTTTTCGCTTCCAGCACCGGGAAACGCCGGGGGGTTGCGATTTTATTACATAAAGCATGCCAGATGACGGTTCAACATGTGGATAGAGATGATGAGGGCAGGTATATCCTAATCCGGGGGACAATTAATAATGTGGCTATCTCTTTGTTGAATGTTTATGCCCCCAACACCCCGGAAGATTCTTTCTGGGCCCATCTTACGACGCTCCTGCAGTTGACGGAAGGCTCCTTTCTGGTCATGGGGGGGACTTTAACGCGGCCCCAGCCCCAGCAATTGACAGGAAATCAGGGGCGTTAGGTGCCAGACTTACGGCGTCTCCTCAGGATGCGATGCTAGCTCGGTTCATACATGACGCGCAGCTCCTCGACATTTGGCGACTCCATCACCCAGGAGACCACGATTTCTCCTTTTATTCTCATCCCCACTCCTCATACTCAAGGATAGACCTGTTCTTATTGCCAACCAGAACGATCCCATTAACTACCCGCTCGGCGATAGGCTCCATTAGTTGGTCTGACCATGCGCCCGTGTCTGTATGGGTGACATTGCCGGGTACTCGATCGGGTTGGTCCTGGCGCCTCAACTCTTCCATCTTACAATCGGCTGCAGTGCTGGAAGAAGTGTCTGCCCACCTGAACAGGTATTTTGAGGAGAATGACCTAGACGATATCGGTCCTGACTCCTTGTGGCTGGCCCATAAGGCGGTCATACGAGGTCACCTGATTCAGATTGGTAGCAGGCTGAAGAGGGAGAGGATGAGTCTGCTGGTGGAACTTCAGGAGAGGCTAGCGGACCGGGAAGCAGCGCACAAATCCTCTCACTCTCAGGCTGATTTTGATGCCCTGACAACTGTACGTCGGGAGCTCCGGTCAGCCTTACTGACGGATGTGGCCCGGTCCTTAGCCTGGACCAGGCGGACCTTTTATGAATATTCTAACAAGGCGCATACTATGTTAGCGCGCAAATTGAGGAACCAAACTAGATCTAAATTGGTGACCTCGGCCCATACGTCCCAGGGTTCGATCACTACTATCCCCAGCGAGGTAAACCAGATTTTTACTGCGTACTTTGAGAAATTATATAACCACTCCCCGGATCACTCCCTCCGCAATCCGGAACATGTGCGGGAGGTGCAGGAATTCCTGGCCACGTGGAAAGGCCCGGAGCTCCCTCCCCTCTTGCTGGAGGGGTTGGGGTCAGAAGTATCAGAAGCCGAGGTGGCTTCAGTGATTAAACAAATGAAACCCCATAAGGCCCCGGGCCCGGACGGGTTTACGGCCTTTTATTATAAAAAATTCTCTCCTCACTTGAGCAAATATCTAGTTAAACTATATAATGGAATCCTGGAGGGACGACCGGTGCCTCCGGATTTCCTCCGATCCGATGTGATTTTGATTCCTAAAGAGGGCAAGGATCCTTCCTTCCCCCACAATAATAGACCGATCTCTTTACTGAATGTTGACTATAAGATATTTACGAAAATCCTGGCCAACAGACTAGGAGCACTCCTCCCCTCCATCATTCATCCGGACCAGGTCGGGTTCATTCCCACGAGACAGGCATACGAAAATACAAGGAGAAATGTGGTCCTGATCGAGAGAGCTCGCGCAACGGGGACGCCTTCTCTGCTCCTCTCCTTGGATGCGGAGAAGGCGTTCGATAGGGTGGGCTGGCCTTACTTATTTCACCTACTGGAGCACTGGGGATTTCCACCTGGTTTTTGCGCTGCTATCCGGGTCCTGTATAATTCCCCCCTTACGAAAATAATCACCACGGGGGCCTCCCCGGAATCTTTCCCCATAGGTAATGGAACGCGACAGGGTTGCCCCCTGTCACCCATGCTTTTCGCTCTAGCCCTTGAGCCCCTGCTGGATAAATTACGGTCCTCCACGTCTATCACGGGTTTACAGATTGGGGGGGAGGAATTCCTGGTGTCAGCATATGCGGACGACCTTCTCCTGACCCTCACGGACCCGGCTCATTCTGTACCCCATTTGCTCTCCCTTCTTCGGGATTTCTCGGATATTTCCGGGTTTAAGATAAATATAGATAAATCTCGCGCGATGCCGATAGGCATACCGAAACCGGAGGTCGACCGGTTGCGTATCCTCACGGGATTTCACTTCTCCACCTCCTCTCTCACGTATCTGGGAGTGAAGCTGACTAGTGATCCCAAAGCAATGATTAGAGCTAACTACGATGTACTGATCCAACGTCTTATAGCTGATATGGACACTTGGGATGCCTTTAATGTCTCCTGGGTGGGTCGCATTGCTAGCGTAAAAATGAATCTACTTCCCCGAATCCTGTACTTGTTCCAAACCCTCCCGGTGCCTGTCCCTCCAGCCTCGTTGGCGCATCTACAGTCCCATGTGGACCGGTTCATCTGGCATAATAAACGACATAGGGTGGCTAGAAGAGTGTTACATAGACCGAGGGTGGTGGGAGGCTTGGGAGTTCCGAGTTTGTTACAATATTATCATGCTGCCCAACTAGCACAGTTTGTTACCTTTCATGCACCACCTGGTACGCACCGTTGGGCGGACTTAGAGTCGCATCTCTTTGCTCCGGACTTGCCGCAATTCTATTTTTGGCTTCCCAAAACCTATCGTCCTATCCTTCGCTCCACTTGCACTGCCACCATTAACTCTCTCCACATTTGGGACACTGTGAACCGTCGCTTCACTTTAGCCAAAGAACACTCAGCTATGATGCCTTTTCTCCGCAACCGACAGTTTCCACCGGGCTTATGCCCTCGCCCTTTTGCAACTCTGGAGGACTTGGGCCTTCAGAGGCTCCACCACCTTTACTCAGCGGGGGCACCACTTCAGTTTGAGAACATCCGACAGAGAGGTCCGGTAGGACCAGCGGACTTCTTTCGCTACCTGCAGGTCATGGACTATGCGCGGACGCCTGAAGTCCGTACGGCTGCCACGTCTTCCTTGACGGCGTTTGAAGCTCGCTGTAATGACGCTCGCATCACGAAATCAATGATATCCTCGCTTTACGTCTCCCTCTGTTCAGGCTCTCCAATCTGGGGGGACCCAACTTATGTTGCACGCTGGGAGCGAGATGTGGGGGATGCCCTGCCCAGTGAAGAATGGGAGGATATTTGGGACAATGTGGCACACTGCTCCATCAATGTGGCCCATCAGGAACAGGCTTACAAGATGCTGTTTCGCTGGTATGTTACCCCCTCACAACTTTCTCACATGGACGGGTCTTCCTCTGACTTATGTTGGAGAGGTTGCGGCACTAAGGGCTCGTTCTACCACATGTGGTGGACATGCCCCCTGATCCGACGCTTCTGGCTTCAAATTCATGCTCTCATTCAAGAGGTCCTACAGTGTGGAGTGGCTTTCGACCCATGGACATTCCTTCTTCACCGCACCCAGGACGCCCTATCGAGACCGGAGAATAAGCTGGTGCATAAAATGGTCTTGGCGGCTAGAAGAGCGGTGGCCCAAGGCTGGAGATCTGTGTCCCTTCCGACTATGGCGCAGGTGTATCTTCGGATCAGAGATAATATGGACATGGATCGTTTATCGGCTCTTGTACATGACACCATGCCCCAACATAGTAAGATTTGGGACCCCTGGCTGGAGTTTGATGTGGGTTAAGAGCTGGACTGCTTGTTTTTCTGGCGGATTATGATACCTGGGTTATGTACTCCTTTGGGGCGGCACCCTATTCCCTTCCCCCTCCTCCCCTCCCTATGAGGTCTCTTCCTCTCTCTTTTTCCTCCATGTTTGTGTTTCTTTGATCTTTTTCTAATTTCTTCTTTTACCCCCTCCTCGGGGTCTACCCCCTGCGGTCCTTTGGCAGGGGCTCCTCAGGGCTAACCAGTAGCAATCTCTAACATTGTGGTTTTGTGATAAGATGCCCTTTTTTGTATTTGAAAAATGGAAAATAAAGAATTATAAAAAAAAAAGATACACAAAAGATTCTGTCTCTGTTTTTCTTTCCCATCTCCAATGGATGTGGTTGAAACGTTGGGGACTTACAGCCTCCCCATTGTGCTTGAAGGCAGCATGTCTGATGCTGCTCGCTGACCAACGCCCGGTTTAACCCCTTAAGGACCTCTGACGTACCCTGTACGTCCTGTACTCGGGTCTCCCTTAGACCCGCGGACGTACAGGGTACGTCAGCGGCGCCTAATCCCCCTCCCGCCCGATACTCACCTCCCTCGCCGGATCCCACGGCGATCTGGCAGGGAGGAAGCCTGCCCATGTGATTTACATTGGCAGGCGAGGCTGATGACGTCGCCACGCTGCGTGGTGACGTCATCAGCAGGCGTCCCCATGCTTTTCAATGGAGGGGAGGGGGGGCTCCAAATAATGGTATTTCTAGAAAGTCCATTTAATGGCGGGAAAAAGGGTGTATAATATGTGTGGGTTGAATAAACGAGTAAGAGGAAAATTTGACCTAAACTCTAACAGCGCAGAAACGTAAAAACAGTAGCGGTCACTAAAAGACGGATTTGTGTAAAACCGCCCGGTCACTAAGGGGTTAAATAGAGACAGGCAGGGAGGTGGCTGCAGGAGGCGCGGCTTGAGAGGGGGGCGCGGTATGGTGAAGGTCTTTAAAAACCCTCAGTTCCTTCTCAGCAGTGCCAGATCGTGGTTATCCATACCTGAGCTCCTTGTACCTGAATTCTCTCATGATTTAACCTGTTATTGACCTCTGCTTGTTTTCTGACTATTCTGCCTTCCGTTGCCCTAGACTATTTTCTTGTTCCACGCTTCTGCACTGATATCGACCCGGCTATTCCATTTGACTATTCTATACTCTGTATTCCTGATTCTGGCTCATCTGACTACCCCCGTGTTGCCAACCTGGTTTTGTATTATGACATTGTCTTTGATTAACCCTTTCTGTCTAGCTAGTATTCCTGGCCAATTCTAAGGACCAGACCGTTAGGGATTCTTCTACGCCTACTCTGTTCGTAGCTTTTGGGCTCTGTGGAGTGTTGGGCGTTAAGAACTGCGTGGTGGGATCCGGGAACCGTGACAGTGGTGAGGAGTCCTTGATGTTAAGGAGTGGGTTACCGGTGAAAATATCCCAGATAAACAACCCAAAGGCGGTCATCCACACAGAGCCAGTGTTCAGGCTCTTCGTTTGTGAGTTGATTAACCATAAAAATATCGGCAGTATCCACCCACTTGTCGTTTTACTGCACCCAGATTTTGTTTTTCTTTTCTGTTTTATCCCAATATGTAATATTGTTGGTGACGTCATTTGAGAAGCCGTCCGAGTCCCCTTGCGTTCATTCGCGCTGACCAGATACGTACCTTGTTCCAAATGGTAGACAAAGTCGGCAACAGATCGGGTCCTCAGAACAAGCAGGGTCAGTAACAAGTATACAAACTGATTCAGTAAACTAGCGGTGCGGGAATAAAGGCTGAGACACACTGAGCGTGTAGCGACGTACAGCGTCGCAAAGTGAAGAGAAGCAAACATTTTGCAGGCTTGACTTCACTCCGCTCCGCCTCGCAGCGTGTCTACACTACATTACGTTTGCTTCTCACCGCACTGGACAGGAATCCACTAACTAAATTAAAATGAACACACAAAACCGTTTTATTTTCACAAAGCACATTTTATATAGGCAAAAAAAAGTTTCTACTGAATAAAATACATCAAAAATTACTGTTAGTTTAATAGGAATAGTATAAAAATATAAAAAAAAGGTAACCCCTACTCATATATATTATAGGGACACGGAGCGCTGTGTGTAGAGTAGGGATGCATTGATACCACACACAGACATATACGTATATATCAACACGCAGACCTATATATACGTATATATCAACACGCAGATTATTATTATTATTATTATTCTTTATTTATAAAGCGCCAGCATATTCCGCAGCGCTGTACAATAAGCACAGTATAGACAGGGTTACAATACATTGAACAACATTTGACAAACAGTACAGGAGGAGATGAGGGCCCTATTCCCATAGGAACTCACAATCTGGGAGGGTTGGGGTTGGAAACAGGAGGAGAGGACTGTAAGGTGAGAGTGATTGATGGTTGTGTCAGTGAGTTGGGTGGTAGATGGGTGGCAGTTGGTAGTTGGGTGGCAGATCTATATATACACCCACCCACAGACCTCAGACCATATATACACATACGCATGCACATGGGGGGTGGCATGTGGACAAGCTCAACTAAATGCGCCCCCCAAATTTGGGGCTGATCCCTCCAGAAGAAATGTTGAACCCGACAGAGCAGAGAATATATATATTATTCTCTGCTCTATCGGGTTCAACATTTCTTCTGGAGGGTTCAGCCAAATGGGGGGGGGGCAATTAGTTGCCAAAATGTGTGTGTAATACAAGTCTGGATATATATATTTATAAGAATATAGATATATATCTTCTCTATATATGTATATCATACCTGCCCTTACCTTCCCCGATATATTTGCTAAAAATATACACTCAAAAAACCAAACCACTGCCTGAGACCCCACGCAGCCCACATGCCACCCCCCTCTACCTGGCTGAATGTCTTTAATATATGTAATTAAATACATTCAGCAAGGTAGAGAAAGAAAAAAAAAGTTTTATTTTATGTTCCCGGGGACATTTAAAAATGTCCTCAGATTTATTTTTTTTTAGAAATGTGTCGCCTTACCTTAGCCTGGTGGTCAGTGGGGACTCCCTGGATTCTGGTTGTGGGGGGTCTGCCATGGCCGCAGGTGCAGTGGCTCCCTCCCTGCGCTGCCTGTCTCTGCCACTTGCACCCGGGCGGCTAGCCCGCACAGTCGCAGCTCTGTCATCCGGCGGCCGCATGCTCCTCAAGGAGATCCTTGGGAGACCCCTGCAGGCTACCCTCTACAGTGCCTGATTAGAGGGCCGTGTCTGCCTGATGTTTTAGTAACAAGAATGTTTTATCCCATAGGCTTCAATGTTAAAAATATTCCCGTTTTGATCCAATATCAAATAAACCGTTGCTTATAATATTCTGCAGTAGAGTCTCTTTATTTCTATATTTTTTTGTATTTTTTAAGCATTTTTTATACTTTTTTCAAATTATGATTTTTTTTCGAACTTTTGGCAAACATTCCAAAAAGTTCAAAATTTGCGAACTGTCGAATGGCCGATGTTCGATGCGAACTCCGAACAGATCGAACCGAACAGCTCATCCCTACTGCTGATACAGGATACCGAGTGACTAAATAGGTTGTGCAGTGTCACCATATCCGCTTCGTTCGGCGTTATGGGACAGCTGATTATAGCTTGTATTCTTCCCGTGACAGAGAAGCTCCAGGCAGATGTGCAGAGGGTGATACGCGCTTTGGGGAGGCTGGCTGACGAAGTCCGAAAGCTGCGAGTGAACGGTGAGATCGCCACTTATGCCACTTTGCATCACTGGTTTCAATGGCAACTTGGTAGACGTTGATGCCTTCTGTACGTTTCTGCGGTGATAACATGCGCACAATCACACATCACGCTTTGCTGATCCCCTCCCCCACACGCCTTCTCTGCTTAAACCCACTTTCATTATGTCTACAAAAAGCCCAGTGGTGGATGAAACGTCGGTTGGTGGGACACTTGTCTGTATGTCTCTACCTTTTGTTAAATATGATTGGCCGTTATCTCTCATTGTCCCTCCCCCTGACTTCCATCCTGTCCCTCCAACTGACTTCCATCCTGTCCCTCCCCCTGACTTCCATCCTGTCTATCCCCCTGACTTCCATCCTCTCCCTTCCCCTAACTTCCATCCTGTCCCTCCCCCTGACTTCCACATCCTGTCCCTCCCCCTGACTTCCATCCTGTCCCTTCCAGACTTCCATCATGTCCCTTCCCCTGACTTCCATCCTGTCCCTCCCCCTCACTTCCATCCTGTCCCTCCCCCTCACGTCCATCCTGTCCCTTCATTGACTTCCATCCTGTCCCTCCCTCTGACTTCCATCCTGTCCCTCCCTCTGACTTCCATCCTGTCCCTCCCCCGACATCCATCCTGTCCCTCCCCTGACTTCCATCCTGTCCCTCCACTGACTTCCATCCAGTCCATCCCCCTGACTTCCATCCTGTCCCTCCACTGACTTCCATCCTGTCCCTCCACTGACTTCCATCCTGTCCCTCCCCCTTACTTCTATCCTCTGCCTCCCCCTAACATCATCCTGTCTCTTCCCGACTTCCATCCTGTCCCTCTCCCTGACTTCCACCTTGTCCCTCACCCTGAATTCCTTGTCCCTCACCCTGACTTCCATCTTGTTCATCCCCTGACTTCCATCTTGTCCATCCCCTGACTTCCATCTTGTCCATCCCCTGACTTCCATCTTGTCCATCCACCTGACTTCCATCCTGTCCCTTCCCCTGACTTCCATCCTCTCCCTCGCCCTGACATCATCTTGTCTCTTCCCGACTTCCATCCTGTCCCTTCCACTGACTTCCATCCTGTCCCTCTCCCTGACTTCCATCTTGTCCCTCTACGACTTCCATCTTGTCATCCCCCTGTCTTCCATCCTGTCCCTTCCCCTGTCTTCCATCCTGTCCCTTCCCCTGTCTTCCATCCTTTCTCGCCCCCTGAATTCCATCCTGTCTCGCCCCCTGTCTTCCATCCTGTCTCGCCCCCTGACTTCCATCCTGTTCCTCTTCTGACCTGACTTCCATCCTGTCTCTCCCCCTGACTTCCATCCTTTTTCTCTCCTGACTTCCATCCTGTTCCTCCCCGACTTCAATCCTGTCCCCCAACTGACTTCCATCCATCCTGTCCCTTCTCCTGACTTCCATCCATCCTGTCCCTCCCCCTGACTTCTATCCTGTCCCTCCACTGACGTCCATTCTGTTCCTCCCCCTGACTTCCGTACTGTCTCTGTCCCGTCTCCAGGTGTCATGTGTCCTGTCTTTCCCCATCTCCCCTATAGCTTCTGTTGCACGTTTGCACATCCTGTCCCTTCCCCGTGTCCTGTCCTTCTCCCTGTCTCCTGTCCTATCCCACCCTGTATCTCCCCATATCTCCTGTCTGTCCCACCCATATCCCCCCTGTCTCCTGTCCTGTCCCACCCCGTATCTCCCCAGGTCTCCTGTTATATGACCACCCTGTATCTCACCATGTCTCCTGTCCTGCCCCACCCCGAATCTCCACATTTCTTGTGTCCTGTCCTTTTCCACCCCATGTTACTCCTCATACATGTAACCTGTGCCACACTCTCCGGTCATCGTGTTGCTGGCTCAGTACTCTTTCTCTGCTCCAGGAACTAAGGAAGAGGAATGTCCTAGTGGTTGGTCCTACTTCTCCCTGAGCTGTTATTATGTCTCCAAGATCGGTAAATCCTGGGGAGATTCAGAGAAAATATGTAAAGCAAAGGATTCTCACCTGGTTGTGATAAATTCAGAGGATGAACAGGTGTGCAACTTCATTTTACTAAGGAACTATGGATGCACCGCAAGACAGAAGACTGGGGGTGCAGTGCAGAATATCAGATGAGGGGTGCAGTTCACGGGAGCAGACTGGTTGTGCGGTGTATGAGAGCTGGACTGAGGGGAGCAGTGTATAAGAGCCGGGTTTAGGGGTGTAATGTGTGATAGTGGGGAAAGTTTGCTCTGCCTAGTTGCAGAATGTCAGGAAGGACCAGCATCTATGATGTGATGGATTTTTTAAACTGCCACTTAAAGCTGCACAAATGATTTGATTGCTGGACGAAAATGTGTGTGTTGGGTTAATGCTGACATTTGTGTTGTGTTAAGGGCGAGCTCTGTGTTGGATTAAGGGCTAGATCTGTGTTGGGTAAAGGGCTAGCTCTGTGTTGGGTTAAGGGCTAGCTCTGTGTTGGGTTAAGGGTGAGCTCTGTGTTGGGTTAAGGGCTAACTCTGTGTTGGGTTAAGGGCTAGCTTTTTGTTGGGTTAAGGGCTAGCTCTGTGTTGGGTTAAGGGCTAGCTCTGTGTTGCGTTAAGGGCTAGCTTTTTGTTGGGTTAAGGGCTAGCTCTGTGTTGGGTTAAGGGCTAGCTCTGTGTTGCGCTAAGGGCTAGCTTTTTGTTGGGTTAAGGGCTAGCTTTTTGCTGGGTTAAGGGCTAGCTCTGTGTTGGGTTAAGGGCTAGCTTTTTGTTGGGTTAAGGCTAGCTCTGTGTTGGGTTAAGGGCTAGCTCTGTGTTGGGTTAAGGGCTAGCTCTGTGTTGGGTTAAGGGCTATCTTTTTGTTGGGTTAAGGGCTAGCTCTGTGTTGGGTTAAGGGCTAGCTCTGTGTTGGGTTAAGGGCTAGCTTTTTGTTGGGTTAAGAGCTAGCTCTGTGTTGGGTTAAGGGCTAGCTCTGTGTTGGGTTAAGGGCTAGCTCTGTGTTGGGTTAAGGGCTATCTTTTTGTTGGGTTAAGGGCTAGCTCTGTGTTGGGTTAAGGGCTAGCTCTGTGTTGGGTTAAGGGCTAGCTCTGTGTTGGGTTAAAGGCTAGCGTTTTGTTGGGTTAAGGGCTAGCTTTTTGTTGGTAAGGGCTAGCTCTGTGTTGGGGTAAGACTAGGTCTGTGTTGGTAAGGGCTAGCTTTGCATTGGGGTAAGGGCTAGTCATGTGTTGCGGAAAGGGCTAGCATTGCGTTTTGTTGCTGAGAGTGAGCATTGTGTTGGGGTAAGGGCAAAGTGTTGTGTTTTAAGGGCAAGTTTTGAGGTCAGAAACAATGAGAAAATCCACACTTCTTTTGTTAGGGCTTGACCCCCTGTGTCCCCTTGTCCAGAATTTTGTAGGCTCCATTGCCAATCAGCAATTCACATGGATCGGACTCACAGATGCCGACGGCGAGTGGAAATGGGTTGATGGAACCTCGTACAGCGCCACGCCAAAGTAAGTGAAATTACATCAAGGAGACATTCAGTGAATCCATCACAATAGATCGGTGTGTGAGATCCCACAGGAGGGTTTGTAAAAGGTCACTAACCTATGCGTGACTAGCCTCTCGCCTGTGATTAGGTGCTCCTCCCCATGACTAGATGATCCCTATGAGGAGGCAATCCCCAATGATTGTGTTCTTCCCATGAGTAGATAATCCCTAATCCCTATGAGGAGATACCTCGATGACTACCTTCTCACCATGACTAAGTGCTGCTGAGTAACTTGTTTAAACACAATGCTGCTTTGTGGTTACTTTTTCAGGTCTTTTTGTCTTGTCATTGACCTCCTGTACACACTGACTATTGTCTCATACCGACTCGAGAATTTATTAATCTGTGCATGAAATAAAAGTATAAAAAAAATGTTTGAACAATGCCATATATAAGAGGGCCCTGAGAACGGGCAGCAGCATTGAAAACCTGACCTCTGGTGGGTCCCTACTCTGGTCTCGTAACGTTTTAGCTTGATGGCACAATTACAGAGGAGTTAGCATACGCAAATCAGACACCATCACCCAGAAACGGCGGCCAGAACTGAAATGCTAAGGATGCCTCCTCTGTACCAGAGCTACAGCAAATGCTGCTTATACTGCTGCCTGTTCCCAGCAATCATATAACCCTTGTTTCACTCACTATAAGTGTACAGGGTAATCTAGATGTGGACCCCTTGCTTGAAGTGCCTAGAGGGGTGTCAGGCATACCCTCCTGACGAGACTAAAACAATGGTCAATTTTTGCACCTCTCTTGGAATATTTTTCTTATAAACTTGTTTTTGTTCGTCTAGGAAGTGTTTTTTCTTGTGCTGTTGGAGTGGGGTTCAACGTTTCCTCTCACTGGTGGAGTGGAGGTTTTTATGTTCCTCCCGCTGGTGGGGCTTGATGTTTCCTCTTGCTGGTGGGGTGGAGGTTTTTATCTTTCTCCCGCTGGTGGGGCTTGATGTTTCCTCTTGCTGGTGGAGTTGGGTTTGACGTTTCCCTGCATTGATGGAGTTGGGTTTGATGTTTCCTCTTGCTGGTGGAGTTGGGTTTGATGTTCCCTTGCGTTGATGGAGTTGGGTTTGAGGTTTCCTCTTGCTGGTGGAGTTTGGTTTGAGGTTTCCTCTTGCTGGTGGAGTTGGGTTTGACGTTTCCTTGCGTTGATGGAGTGGGCTTTGTAGAGCAGAGGCGATTCATATTCTGAACCCGCTAGAAATGAATATATCATCAGGTATTATACAGGGGCCTCCATCAGTCACAGCATTAATTAATTCCCATTTTATGGAACCTTGACATGATATTCTGTTTTTCAGAAACTGGATCCCTGGCCAACCCGATAATTATTTTGGTCACGGTCTCGGAGGTGGAGAGGACTGCGCTCATCTTTACTCCAACAGCGAGTGGAACGACGACCACTGCATCCGCTCCTATCGATACATGTGTGAGAAGGAATTATAATTTGCATGACTAGCAGTGCCTCCGGGTGAGAGGGCGGCAAATGACCTGCAGCCTTCATAATGTCATATATCCTGATCCCCAGGAGTGAGTGTCCACAAGGAACCATACTGATACCATCCTGTGACACAGTCTGAAGAACAGGGTGGCCTCCATGATGTAACTGCTCCCCAAGTGAGGCTTGCTGCGCTGAACCCCGTGTCCAGTAATGTGTAATATATATTAACACAATAAATACATTCTCACTTCTACTAACTTTATTATTCTAAGTATAGATTGGTCCGTCTGTCTGTCACAAATAAAGAGGGACATTTCCTGCCCAGCTGGCTCCGTTATATTAACCCGCCATGCCCAGGTCCATTTTTTGTTCTTCATATACATTATGTCCAATGTCTGTAAATGTGTGGATCTTGAAGTCTTCATCAGAGATGCTGCCCTCCATCTGTCATTCATCTCATCAGCACAGGGATCTCACAGCATTGCGCTGCGGAGTGATGATATGTGAAATCGGCAGCCCAACCTCTGTGGCTGCTCTGGAGAGCAAAGTACAAACCCGTGGGTGCGAATGCAAAGTGTGTGGAGCTCTGCAGCGGCTGCGCCTGGAGTTGGATGGGGGGGCAAAGCAAAGAGACATTCTCTAAAACCTAATAGAGTTCACTTCTGGTTAATGCAATGTGTACAGGATCAAAGTTCCTTCCCTTCACGTGACGCTGACCATCTCCTCTCCAACCTATATGAGTATATATAACATAAGCTCCACATCGCCTCCCGTGTCCTATACCTCCTCCCCAATAGGGATGAGCTGTTCGGGTTCGGACGGTTCGGAGTTTGGCCCGAACTTTGGCAGTTCGAAAGTTCGCGAACTTCAAACTTTTTGGGTGTGTTCGGTTCGAGTTCGAAAAAAAAAAGAAATTTTGAATAAAGTATAGAAAATGCTTAAAAAAATACTAAAAAATCTAGAAATAAAGAGACTCTTTCCTGCAGAATATTATAAGCAACGGTTTATTAGATATTGAATTAAAAACTAATGTGTACGTGGAAAGATTCTCAACTCTAAATGACCTCTGTTCACAAACGGGCATAACACCAGGTGTTTTTAGTCTGGTAATCAATTTGATACAATGTACACTATACTGAGGTACTGAGGAGGTGGGGTGGTGTCTGCTTCTGATTGAGATTTAAGAATTAATTTCCCTCCTAAAACTTCCTAATATGCTGCATTTAACTGGTGTTTGAAAAAAATTCAAAATAACATCTAAAGCAATGTTATTTCTCACCTCGGGATTAAACATTCACAGGGTTATTCAGAGAGCAGTGAAAAGCAGGAAAATAACTGGAGAAGTGAAAATTCTAGGTCAAAATAGCCAAACCAGAAAAATTCTCCAATTTAACTCACTTTCCAAATTGGCTATTTGGTCTAGATTGTTCTCTTCTCTTGCCAGTTCTCCTGGCTTTCACCTCTCTCTCACGGTTGTTCAGAGAAAGGTGAAAACCAGGAGAATGGCAGGAAAAGAGAACAATCTGGACCAAATAGCCGATTTGGAAAGTGAGATAAGGCTAGGGTCAGACTAACGCATTTTTCGCAGCGACTGTCAAAAAGTGCGTCCGAACGCATTGCCGTATTTTTTCACGGAATGCGCGAAAACGGTCATACGATACGCATTTTTGTGCGTGATTTCTTTAAGGATCCAAACCAGGAAACTTTGGGTGTATGGACGTTATGTTGGCCGGACATGAGCAGGGTCTGACGTCTCCAAATCACGCACACACACCGCTAGTGGACGCAGCGCACTCTGTACGTCCATACTAGCTGTTCTGCGTTCTCGAACAAATGCGTTCATTTTCCACTTGCGTTGCGCAGCCGGACTTTCGTGCGACCATACTTCGTATATTGGCCGTCATTGCCCGTCATTTGCTGCTAGTGTGGCCGTGATTAAGTGCGCCTAAACGCACGTTAAAAATTCGCTAGTCTGACCCTAGCCTAAATGGGAGAATTTTTCTGGTTTGGCTATTTTGACCTAGAATTTTCCATTCTCCAGTCATTCTCCCGCTCTTCACTGCTCTCTGATTAACCCTGACAGGGTTATTCAGAGAAAGGTGAAACTCAGGAGAATGACAGAAGAGAAAATTCTAGGTCAAAATAGCCAAACCAGAAAAATTCTCCCATTTATCTCACTTTCCAAATTGGGTATTTGGTCTAGAATTTTCCATTCTCCAGTCATTCTCCTGCTTTTCACCGCCAAAATATCAGTAAACTTTTTCTGCGTGTCCGAAAATGT
Source organism: Leptobrachium leishanense (assembly GCA_009667805.1). Classification (NCBI taxonomy): domain Eukaryota; kingdom Metazoa; phylum Chordata; class Amphibia; order Anura; family Megophryidae; genus Leptobrachium; species Leptobrachium leishanense. The sequence continues at coordinate 2,586,807 of CM019065.1, read as the reverse complement.
CTCCTCTTTTCATACAGACTGCCGCCCCAAGCAGTTGTTTATGGATAGATTAAAGGAAAAGCATTTACCGTCATTTGAAATGCCATTTTTTGGTTTTTACATATTTCTATACATCCTAGAAATCCGCCACTTCACGGGCAGGTTATGGGGACCTCCTAGGCACGATATTTGAAGGAATTTTTTGTTTTTATTTTTAACCCTTATTTGATGGAAAACTCACTGTCCCTTTAACCCCTTCGCTGCGGTGGACGCGCTCAGCGCGTCCACCTGCAGGTAGCATTTCTTGCGGGTTCCGGCCGATCGCTGTGCCCCCCGGTGCGGGCTGACATCCTCGATGTCAGCCCCGCACCCGGAACCACCGCCGGCCTAATTATATGTCATCGCGGCGGCGCAATGACATCTAATTCAGGCGCCCCCCGCATGTGAGGAGGAGGCGCCTGAAAGGGGGGCACAGGGGGTTCTCTCTCCCTCCCGACCTCTCTCCCTCCCGATCGCCGGGGTGCAGGGGGTTAATCCAGGCACCGTTTAGAAGGGCACAGCCTGCCCTTCCTAACGGTACCTGGAATTAACCCCAAGGGGGCCGAAAAGCGCCGGTTCGTGATCCTTTCCTGGAGCTGGCCGACATCTTGGATGTCGGCCAAGCTTCCGGGAATGCCCCCTGATGACTGGCGTCATCGTGCATAGCACGATGACGCCAGTCCTGGAGTTAACCCCTAACTGACACCAATGGTGGAGATAGGGGGTACATTGGAACCCCCTATCTCCCGATCCGTGGCAGTTAGGGGTTAATGTTTGATATTGTTGGATCGGCCAGAGCATGGCCGTTCCAACAATACCAAACATGACTATGAAAAAGTTTTTTAAAAAAATAAAAAAAAAAAAAAAAACATGTTTATTTTTTTTTTCACAATTGTTTTTTAAAATAAGGTTTTTTTTCCTGTTTTTCGTTCGTTAATGCAGAAATATTGTTCCCATTTCAATTATAATGTGAACAATGATGCTGCACTAACGATTTTTGTATGCGGTGCGTTTGTCAAAAATCGCGTAATTTTCCCCAAAAAAAATGTAACGAGACCCCATTTCTAATTTTTTTAACAAGCGCACTCCATACAAAATACAATTGCTCGCATGTTAAAATGTGAAAAAAAACACTTTACACGTTGTAAATTATTGAAAATTCATATTTTATTGCATTTTTTGTTATAATATACAGACAGGACATGACGTATACATATAATAATGACATATTATTAATCTGCCGAGTCTGACGGAAAGAACGATATATAATATGTCTGGGTCATATATTAAAATAAGCTTCAAAACACGTTTAAACATGATGAGCAAAACCGGTAAAAATGACCTCAGCACAGAGGCGGGAAATGCCTCAGCAGCGAAAGGGTTAAAAATGTTTTTTTGTCCTTGTTTCCTGTCCCTCAGGGCACTACCCGGACCCCCATACACCTTTTATGGCAAATATCTAGCATATATGCCCTCTTGGAGGGCACTCTAAAAACCGAATTTTCAGCCCCATTGACTTGTATTGAGTTCAAGTTCGGGTTCGGATCCGAACATTTGGAAAGTTCGGGTTCGGCTCCTAACCGAACTCAGGGAGTGTTCAGCTCATCCCTACTCCCCAATAGGGATGAGCCGAACACCCCCTTGTTCGGTTCGCGTTCGAACAATTTCAAAAGTTTGAGTTCGAACACGAACCGAACTCAATGTAACTCAATGTAAGTCAAGGGGACTTGAAAGTTCGAATATTAGAATGCGATGCAAGAGGGCATTTATGCAAGACTAGTTGTAAAGCCTGCCCAGAGGGCAGTCTATTGTGGATATACTGCCCCTGCTCATGTATACTGCCCCAGCTCGTGGATACTGCCCCAGCTCGTGGATATTGCCCCAGCACGTGGATACTGCCCCAGCACGTGGATATTGCCCCAGCACGTGGATATTGCCCCAGCTCGTGGATATTGCCCCAGCACGTGGATACTGCCCCAGAACGTGGATACTGCCCCAGCACGTGGATACTGCCCCAGCACGTGGATATTGCCCCAGCACGTGGATATTGCCCCAGCACGTGGATATTGCCGCAGCACGTGGATACTGCCCCAGCTCGTGGATACTGCCCTAGCACGTGGATTTTGCCCAGCACGTGGATATTGCCCCAGCTCGTGGATACTGCCCCAGCTCGTGGATACTGCCCTAGCACGTGGATATTGCCCCAGCACGTGGATGGATACTGCCCCAGCACGTGGATATTGCCCCAGCTCGTGGATACTGCCCCAGCTCCTGGATATTGCCCCAGCACGTGGATACTGCCCCAGCACGTGGATATTGACCCAGCACGTGGATATTGCCCCAGCACGTGGATATTGCCCCAGCACGTGGATACTGCCCCAGCACGTGGATACTGCCCCAGCACGTGGATATTGCCCCAGCTCGTGGATACTGCCCCAGCACGTGGATACTGCCAGCACATGGATATTGCCCCAGCACGTGGATTGATACTGCCCCAGCACGTGGATACTGCCCCAGCACGTGGATACTGCCCCAGCACGTGGATATTGCCCCAGCACGTGGATACTGCCCAAGCACGTGGATACTGCCCCAGCACGTGGATACTGCCCCAGCTCGTGGATACTGCCCAAGCACGTGGATACTGCCCAAGCACGTGGATACTGCCCCAGCACGTGATACTGCCCAAGCACGTGGATACTGCCCCAGCACGTGGATACTGCCCCAGCTCGTGGATACTGCCCCAGCTCGTGGATACTGCCCAAGCACGTGGATACTGCCCCAGCACGTGGATACTGCCCCAGCACGTGGATACTGCCCCAGCACGTGGATATTGCCCCAGCTCGTGGATACTGCCCCAGCACGTGGATACTGCCCCAGCACATGGATATTGCCCCAGCACGTGGATTGATACTGCCCCAGCACGTGGATACTGCCCCAGCACGTGGATACTGCCCCAGCACGTGGATGGATACTGCCCCAGCACGTGGATACTGCCCCAGCACGTGGATACTGCCCCAGCACGTGGATACTGCCCAAGCACGTGGATACTGCCCAAGCACGTGGATACTGCCCCAGCACGTGGATACTGCCCCAGCACGTGGATACTGCCCAAGCACGTGGATACTGCCCCAGCTCGTGGATACTGCCCCAGCTCGTGGATACTGCCCCAGCACGTGGATATCGCCCCCCCCGCTCGTGGATATGGCCCCCCTGCTCGTGGATATGGCCCCCCCGCTCGTGGATATACTCACCTACATCGGCCCTCCAGCGATGGCGGTCCCGCGTCCCGCTTCCAGCGTCCTCTCTCGCTCCGTTGGTCGCCGGGATGACGTCACGAAAGCCTTTGACCCCCGGGGTCAAAGGCTTTCGTGACGTCATTCCGGCGACCAATGGAGCGAGAGAGGACGCTGGAAGCGGGACCGCCATCGCTGGAGGAGCTAAGGGCCGATGTAGGTGAGTATGTGTAGGCAACATCCCCCTACATTGGCCCGGAGCCTCAGCGGTGGCTGTCGTAGGCTGCTCGGCCGGCCTCCAGGCTTAGGCGAGCCCCCGGCTCGGCTGGGCCTGTAGGCCCAAGCCAAGCCGGGGGCTCGCCTGAGCCTGGAGGCCGGCCGAGCAGCCTGCGACAGCCGGAGGACAGTCACCGCTGGAGCTCAGGGCTAATGTAGGTGAGTATGTGCTCTCCACACCCACCCTGCTTACTCGGCCGGTATCCAAGCTTAGGCGAGCCCCCGGCTTGGGCCTAGAGGCCCAGCAGAGCCGGGGGCTCGCCTGAGCCTGGATGCCGACCAAGCTTAGGCGAGCCCCCGGCTTGGCGTGGGCCTAGAGGCCCAGCCGAGCCGGGGACTCGCCTGAGCCTGGAGGACGCCCGAGCATGCAACTCGACCGGCCTCCATGCTCAGGCGAGTCCCCGGCTCGGCAAGGCCTCTAGGCCCAAGCCAAGCCGGGGGCTCGCCTAAGCTTGGATACCGGCCGAGCAAGCAGGGTGTGTGTGTGTGTGTAGAGCACATACTCACCTACATCGGCCTCGAGTCCTCCACCGGTTCCACACATACTCACCGACATCGGCCCTTAGCTCCTCCAGCGATGGCGGTCCCGCTTGCAGCATCCTCTCTCTCTCCGTTGCTCGCCAGGATGACGTCACGAAAGCCTTTGACCCCCCGGGGTCAAAGGCTTTCGTGACGTCATTCCGGCGAGCAACGGAGAGAGGATGCTGCAAGCGGGACCGCCATCACTGGAGGAGCTAAGGGCCGATGTCGGTGAGTATGTGTTAGGCAACATCGGCCCTGAGCTCCAGCGGTGACCTCCTCCGGCCGAGCAGGCTGCTCGGCCGGCCTCTACGCTTAGGCGAGTCCCCGGCTCGGCTGGGCCTGTAGGCCCAGCCAAGCCGGGGGCTCGCCTAAGCCTAGAGGCCCGCCGAGCAGCCAGCGGCAGCTGGAGGAGGTCTCCGCTGGAGCTCAGGGCCGATTTTGGGGTGTATTTTTTGGGAACTTCGGCCCCGATCCTCCAGCGGTGACCTTCTCCGGCTGCCGCTGGCTGCTCGGCGGGCCTCTAGGCTTAGGCGAGTCCCCGGCTCGGCTGGGCCTGTAGGCCCAAACCGAGCCGGGGGCTCGCCTAAGCCTAGAGGCCCGCCGAGCAGCCAGCGGCAGCCGGAGGAGGTCTCCGCTGGAGCTCAGGGCCGATTTTGGGGTGTATTTGTTTGGAACTTCGGCCCCGATCCTCCAGCGGTGACCTTCTCCGGCTGCCGCTGGCTGCTCGGCGGGCCTCTAGGCTTAGGCGAGTCCCCGGCTCAGCTGGGCCTGTAGGCCCAAACCGAGCCGGGGGCTCGCCTAAGCCTAGAGGGCCGCCTAGAGGGCCGCCGAGCAGCCAGCGGCAGCTGGAGGAGGTCTCCGCTGGAGCTCAGGGCCGATTTTGGGGTGTGTTTGTTTGGGAACTTCGGCCCCGATCCTCCAGCGGTGACCTTCTCCGGCTGCTGCTGGCTGCTCGGCAGGCCTCTAGGCTTAGGCGAGTCCCCGGCTCGGCTGGGCCTGTAGGCCCAAACCGAGCCGGGGGCTCGCCTAAGCCTAGAGGGCCGCCGAGCAGCCAGCGGCAGCCGGAGGAGGTCTCCGCTGGAGCTCAGGGCCGATTTTGGGGTGTATTTGTTTGGGAACTTCGGCCCCGATCCTCCAGCGGTGACCTTCTCCGGCTGCCGCTGGCTGCTCGGCGGGCCTCTAGGCTTAGGCGAGTCCCCGGCTCGGCTGGGCCTGTAGGCCCAAACCGAGCCGGGGGCTCGCCTAAGCCTAGAGGGCCGCCGAGCAGCCAGCGGCAGCCGGAGGAGGTCTCCGCTGGACCTCAGGGCCGATTTTGGGGTGTATTTGTTTGGGAACTTCGGCCCCGATCCTCCAGCGGTGACCTTCTCCGGCTGCCGCTGGCTGCTCGGCGGGCCTCTATGCTTAGGCGAGTCCCCGGCTCGGCTGGGCCTGTAGGCCCAAACCGAGCCAGGGGCTCGCCTGAGCCTGGAGGCCCGCCGGCAGCCGGAGGACGGTCACCGCTGGAGGATCGGGGCATCTGGCCGTGTAAACACACGGGTAGCTGCGCGTGGCTCGTGCCGTTTTTTTTTTTTTTTTTTCACGCGGCCGGCACGCGCAGCTACCTGTGTGTTCTAACGGCCGCTTTCAAATGTCCGTCGCGCATGCGCAGACGGCTTTTGGCGACGGACAGTTTTTAGCTTATCCTTTTATAGTATAGTTATTACAGTGTAGTGTATGGGGTAGTGCCCTGGGGGACAGGAAACAAGGACAAAAAGTTTTAAAACAAAAAGTTTTTAAAGGAACAGTGAGTTTTCCATGAAATAAGGGTTAAGAATAAAAATGAAAAATTCCTTCAAATATCGTGCCTAGGAGGTCCCCATAACCTGCCCGTGAAGTGGCGGATTTGTAGGATGTATAGAAATATGTAAAAACCAAAAAATGATGTTTCAAATGATGGTAAACGGTTTTCCTTTAATCTATTCCTAAACAACTGCTTCGGGCGGCAGTCTGTATAAAAAGAGGAGACATTTTAGGACACGCAGAACAAGTTTAGTGATTTTTTGGCTAAATTATGGTGAAACTTATGCAGGCTTTGGATGAAAGTAACAATAGGTGCTTTAAAATTGGGCCTTTGGTGTCGGCAACAGTGCCGTCACACTGTAACCCCTCTGTGGTATTGTGGAAGAGTGCAGGGTTGGACCCTGCGGTCCAATACTAAAATTATATGAATTTGGTAAAATAGGCGTCAGTGGCAGTGCTCCCAAATATTGTGCCTTTGGTGGCAGCAAGTGCCTTCACACCGTAACCCCTTTGTGGTATTGTGGACGAGCGCAGTGGTGGAGGTTTTGTGAATGCAGAAGAGATCCCCGATCTATTCAGTTACGTCAGCATCAGGGGATTGATAGCTGCTGATCCAGGATTGATTAATTTTTATAAATGTCAGCTGGTCTACAGAGTCGGTGGACAGACGCACTCTTTTGCGTCTGTGACAAAACCTCCAGCGGCACTGAACGTCCTTTCAGAAAGCACACTAGATGAAGGGCAACCTAGTAGCATATTAACTGAGTTCTGGCCAATGATCCAATCTCAACCCCCAGTAAGCCAGTGGATCATCTGCTGTAAAGGTATCCAGGTCTGCCCTTGCCCTTAGGTAGTCCTGCACCATATGGTGAAGACGCTGGCATTGGGTGCCTACATTTGAGGTCGCTGGGAGTCGTGGACTAAAAAATTGGAAAAGGCATCAGTCAAGCGGCCCCTTTCACTGCTCTTCCTCTAATCAACCGCAGCCTCAGAAGCACCTGTGTCATCACTTGGTAACCTACCAGTGCCTGTAAAGGTGTTACACAAGTGTCGCTTTAGAGCGTCCTCAAGTTTTTTCATCCTGTCCTCCCTCTGTGAGGGCAGGATGAACTCTGCAACTTTACCATTGTATCGTGGATCAAGAAGGCTTGCCAACCAGTAATGATCCCTCTCCTTGATAGCACGAATCCTGGGGTCCTTTAGCAGGCTTTGCAGGATAAGGGAGCCCATGCAGCGTAGGTAGGAGGTGGCATTAGCTTCCGAGTCTTCCTGGTCAATGAGGATGACCCCATCGTGCACTTTCTCCTCCCAGTCACGTACTAGTCCTTTGGTTTCTGGGCACACAAAACCCTCCCTTGAGGAGTCCCCACCTTCAATGCCCCCACTACTTAAATATTCCTCCTCATCCTCCTCCTGTCTGATCCGAGGAGGACCCGCTGGAATGCTGTCTGCGGAAAGACTGGGGCCTTCAGAGCTAGGGAAGGCCTCCTCTTCCTCCCGCTGCTCTTCCTCTAGAGCCACATCTATAATTCCCCGCAGAGTGCACTCCAGGATGAACACTAAAGGAATTGTGTCACTGATGCATGCACTGTCCCTGCTCACCATCCTCATTACCTCCTCAAATGGTGACAGTACAATGCATGCATCCTTGATAATCAGCCACTGCGGGGGGGGACCAAGTTAGAAACATAGAAAATGTGGGCAGATAAGGGGGGCGTGGTTTGGGTGCTATTCGGGATGGTCGTGTGAGTGCAGAGCTCCGTCCAGACTCCGGCTATATCGGGCTCCCCTGCACTTCCTGACTGGCGATGGGGAAATCTAATAAAACCCCCGGCACCCAGAAACCTCAGGGAAATGACCGGGTGACTGACACCCCCTCCCTGCGCCGATTCCTGGTGGGGCCTGCAGATTCCCCGGAGGGTCCGCCGGACAAGATGGCGGCCGGGACGAGGACACCATCAGAGCCTGGGATCTCCTCGATTCCGGCGGCACATGCTATGGATGCGGTTTCGATGGATCCGGCGACATGGCTTCCCCTGCTGCGCAATCTACCCACCAAAAGTGATTTAAAAGACGCCAACACAGAACTGCGCTCTTCTATCATGGCCGAATTACAGCACGTGCGCCAAGACATCCAGGGCCTAGCGCTTCGGGTAGACACGCTGGAACAGGGCTCAGATTCATTGCGACTAGCCCACGAAGTGACAACATCAGTTTTACACCTGCGTTCCAGTCAACTGCGTAACATGGCCTTACATCTGGCTGACATGGACAACAGAGGACGTCGCAACAACCTTAGGCTGCGGGGATGTCACGATATGCCCCCGTTCCGGCGGCGCCTGGCAGCAGCTTCCTCGCTGCTCGCTGACCAGGCGCCGAGTGATATCGCAGCCAGTTTCCACACACGTGGGACGCCGGGGGCGGGGCCTGGCGCGCTGACGCAGACCCGCCGGGTTTAAAGCCCAACCTCACAGAGTCGCCGGTGCCCTGACGTGGTATTCACTTCCCGCAGAGCTCTTGTGTATTTTGGCTATTATCTGTGTCTGACCTTGCTTCTGACTTTAACCATTCTGTGTATGACCCCTGGCATTGGCGAACGAACCATTCTGTGTATGACCCCTGGCATTGGCGAACGAACCATTCTGTGTATGACCCCTGGCATTGGCGAACGAACCATTCTGTGTATGACCCCTGGCATTGGCGAACGAACCATTCTGTGTATGACCCCTGGCATTGGCGAACGAACCACCCTGTGCATAACCCCTGGTATTGGCATTAACTCTTCTCACGGTTCTGCTCTTAACTTTGGTACCGAGGTCGGTCTGTGTGGCACCCTAAGCACACATCAGACTACCCCTTATATTACTAAGGTCCTAGGGAGAACGAATACTCTATTCTGTACATCTGTCTGGTGTTTACCCTTTTTTGTATATTGTCTGGTTAATTATCTGTCTAGTTGTGCCGACCATTCAAGGATCGGAAGGTTAGAAATCGGTCTACGTATAGGGACCACTATTCTGGTATTCAGGGGAATCGTGACATTACGTCAGGGCCTATGGATCCCGCAGACCTCTCTAATCAGTTGGCACGTATCGCAGCCAGACAAGAAGAGCAGGACCATAGGATGGACCAGATTTCTCTCGCTCTGCAAACCCTGTTAAATCGGTCCAATACAGGAACCACAAACCCTCCAGACCCGGTATTGCCTAGGGTCAGTTCGGCCTCTCCCGAAAGACATAGGCTTAGTATGAAGGCACCCTTACGCTATGATGGGACACCAAGCTTATGCCGGGGTTTTTTGACCCAACTCGAGATCTTGTTCGAGAATAACCCAGGGTCCTGTATGTCTGATAAAGCCAAAGTAGGCTATCTGATTAATCATTTATCAGAAAAAGCTTTATTATGGGCTATGCCCTTGTGGGAAAATAAGAAACCCATCATTTATGACTATGAGGGTTTTACCTCTGAGTTAAAACGTACCTTTGATCCCTCTAGAAGGGCTACCAATGCGGGTAGGTCCTTGTTTCACATTAAACAAGTAATAGGAGGGTCTCCGACTATGCCATAGAGTTTAAGACTCTGACTTCAGAGGTGCTTTGGCCGAACGACGTTTTAACCTTAGCCTTTACCGAAGGCCTGAACGAGGCTTTTATGTTTGAGCTGGCTCCCTTAAAATTACCAGAAAATCTGGACCATCTGATTGATTTTTACATAGCCATGGACGACCAAATTAGGGAAAGGAGACACACCAGAGACAGACCCAGAAGGGTCTTGCCTCCTTTACCCTTATTACCCAGACACACCAGTACGTCAGGTAACCCGGAGAACGCAAAAACAGATATACCAGTCGTTGAACCTATGCAAATAGGAAAAACGGGTATTTCGGAAGCAGAAAGAGCTCACAGAAGAGAAAAGGGGCTCTGCTTCTATTGTGCAGGGGCAGATCACTTCCGCCTTCAATGTCCTCAGAGACCCAGGGTTAGCAGGGGTGAGAGTGGCAAATCGGGTCAAAGAACAGCCAATACCCAGGTTATCGGTTCTCTGTATGCCTCCTTTGTGGATAGTGAAAAAAAAAAATCCAGGATTCTGGTACCGATCTCCCTAACCTGGGAGGGGGTTCACCTCAAGACTGAGGCGTTCTTAGACTCTGGGGCCTCAGGTAATTTCATGGACAAATATTTTGCTGCAAAAAACCTCTTACCTCTGGTTCTCAAGGAGAAGCCTCTAATGGTGGAAGCCATAGATGGAAAACCCCTGTCATGTCCACATATCACTCACGACACTGTTGATGTATGTATGAAAACAGGAGTTTTGCACCGTGAAACGATAAGATTTCAAATTATTGAATCTCCCTCATGTCCTGTCGTTCTTGGGTTTCCATGGTTAACAGAGCACAACCCGGTTATTGATTGGGTCCAGAGAGACATAAAATGTTGGGGTCCTAGTTGTCAGTCAAATTGCCTGGGCAGGGTCAATGTGATTGGTAGCCTCAATATTGCCACAGCCCCTCCTTTATCCACAGAGGTCCCTGAATGTTATCTGGCATTAAAGGAGGTGTTCTCTAAAGCCAGGACTGAGGCTCTACCACCACATCGTCCATATGACTGTGCTATAGAGTTACTCCCCGGTACTATGCCTCCTAGAGGACACGTATACCCTTTGTCACAAAAAGAAAATGACATTATGGAGGAATACATAAGGGAGAATCTAGAGCGAGGATTCATCAGACGGTCCTCCTCTCCAGCAGGAGCAGGTTTCTTTTTTGTCTCCAAAAAAGAGGGAGATCTGCGACCTTGCATTGATTATAGAGGTTATTATTATTATTATTATTCTTTATTTATAAAGCGCCAGCATATTCCGCAGCGCTGTACAATAAGCACAGTATAGACAGGGTTACAATACATTGAACAACATTTGACAAACAGTACAGGAGGAGATGAGGGCCCTATTCCCGTAGGAACTCACAATCTGGGAGGGTTGGGGTTGGAAACAGGAGGAGAGGACTGTAAGGTTTGAATAGGATAACTATAAGAAATGCATATCCCATTCCTCTCATAACAGAATTGTTCGACCGATTAAAAGGGGCCCGTATATATACGAAGCTCGATTTACGCGGAGCTTACAACCTGGTAAGGGTTAAAAAGGGGCATGAATGGAAAACGGCTTTTAATACACGTAGCGGGCATTATGAATACCTGGTGATGCCCTTTGGATTATGTAATGCGCCAGCCGTTTTTCAGGACCTCATTAACGATACCCTAAGGGACTTTCTGCAAGCGTTCGTCATAGTATATCTGGATGACATCCTGATATACTCTCCTGATATGGAAACTCATCACGCCCACGTGAAACAAGTATTGAAAAAACTATTGGAGGCTGGATTGTATTGTAAACTAGAAAAATGTTTATTCGACATAGAAACAGTGCATTTCCTTGGTTACATATAACCCCTGAGGGTTTTTCAAATGGATCCTAAAAAACTTTCAGCTATTCTTGACTGGCCTCTACCCAGGGCTTAAAGCCATCCAGAGGTTTTGGGGTTTACTAATTACTATCGGAGATTCATTAAAGACTTTTCAGCCTTGGTAGCTCCCCTCACGGCTATGACAAAGAAAGGGGTGGGAAATCAGAAATGGACACCTCAAGCCAGTCAAGCCTTTGAGGCACTTAAGCAAGCATTCACTACTGCCCCTGTTCTCCGACATCCAGATCCGGCTCTGCCTTTCCAAGTAGAAGTTGACGCCTCCGAACTAGGTCTTGGTGCAGTCTTGTCCCAAAGGGAGGCACCTGACAAACCCTTGCATCCATGCGGCTTCTATTCCCGGAAATTGTCCCCGGCAGAGAGGAACTATGATATCGGAAATAGAGAGTTGTTAGCAGTTATCGCAGCCTTGGCAGAATGGAGATACTTATTGGAGGGGTCTAAGGACCCCATTTCATATAACCGATCATAAGAATCTCACGTACATTGGAGATGCTAAACGTTTAAATTCCAGACAAGCGAGATGGTCATTGTTTCTTTCAAGTTTTAATTTCGTGCTTACCTATAGACCTGGGTCCAGAAACATTAAAGCAGACGCATTATCGAGACAGTATGAATCATACGAACATAATATCCAAGATCAGCATCCCATTGTACCCCAGGAAAGGATTATAGCCTCTACCACAATTAGTGTCTCGTCTCCTCTGGTGAAAAGGTTGCAGATGTCCAGGGTGCAGCTCCTGGGGGAAACCTCCCGCGAAACTCTTTGTACCTGAGAACGAAAGAGAGGAAGTACTAAACATTTATCATGACAATAAAACCTCTGGGCATATGGGTATCACCAAAACAGTGGCTAGTATCAGTAAACTCCTCTGGTGGCCCATGTTGCGCCGAGACGTTAAGGATTACATAGCTGTGTGCGAGGTGTGCACAAGACATAAAAGTCCCAAAACAGCACCTATTGGTTTACTCCAGTCTTTGCCGATCCCCGAACGACCATGGTCGCATTTAGCTATGGATTTCATAGTAGACTTACCTGAGTCAAGAGGGAATACAGTTATACTTACGGTCATTGATCGATTCTCCAAGATGGGTCACTATGTTCCTCTTCGGAAACTACCTTCGGCAGCCGAACTGGTGCCCATTTTCATTACTAACGTGGTCCGCATACACGGTATTCCTCTTGGGATTGTCTCTGATAGGGGGACCCAATTCGTCTCCAGATTCTGGAAAGGGTTTTGTAAGAATGTGGGGATAGACTTATCCTTCTCTTCGGCCTATCACCCCCAGACTAACGGAGCAGCAGAACGAGCCAATCAAAATATAGAGAAATATCTCAGGTGCTTTATATCAGAACAACAAGATAACTGGTCAGACCTGCTACCATGGGCAGAATATGCTTTGAACAGTGCAGTGAGTGAATCCACAGGACATTCCCCTTTCTTCACTGTTTATGGTTTTGATCCTCCCGTGCTCCCCGCTACGTTTCCTGATACCACGATTCCTGCTTTGGATGAGCATTTGGCATCATTGAAAGAGACTTGGGGGAGAGTCAAACAGGCACTGGAAGAAAGTAGTGCCATCCAGAAAACCAAGGCCGACAGCACAGGAGGCAGGCACCCGTGTATCAAGTTGGGGACAGGGTTTGGCTTTCTTCACGGAATATCAAGCTCTTAGTGCCCTCCATGAAACTGGCACCCAGATACATAGGCCCCTATAGGATCCTGCGGCGACTCAATCCGGTCTCCTATGCTTTGGCATTGCCCCCCCATATCAGGATACACAATGTGTTCCATGTGAGCCTTCTGAAGCCACTGTTGTGTAATCGGTACACCAAGGTTCATGCTCCCCCTCTCCTGTCTCTGTGGAGGGCGAGGAAGAGTTTGAGGTTGAAGCCATCCTGGACGCCAGGATGTCTAGGGGGGTCCTACAGTACTTGGTCGACTGGGTGGGCTACGGTCCGGAGGATCGTTCTTGGCTCCCGGCTACTGAGGTCCATGCTCCTCGGTTAGTGAGGGCCTTCTATTTGGCTCATCCCTGTGCCCCTGGGGTCGTCCAGTGGCCGCCCGTTGAGGGGGGGTTCTGTCACGATATGCCCCCGTTCCGGCGGCGCCTGGCAGCAGCTTCCTCGCTGCTCGCTGACCAGGCGCCGAGTGATATCGCAGCCAGTTTCCACACACGTGGGACGCCGGGGGGCGGGGCCTGGCGCGCTGACGCAGACCCGCCGGGTTTAAAGCCCAGCCTCACAGAGTCGCCGGTGCCCTGACGTGGTATTCACTTCCCGCAGAGCTCTTGTGTATTTTGGCTATTATCTGTGTCTGACCTTGCTTCTGACTTTAACCATTCTGTGTATGACCCCTGGCATTGGCGAACGAACCATTCTGTGTATGACCCCTGGCATTGGCGAACGAACCATTCTGTGTATGACCCCTGGCATTGGCGAACGAACCATTCTGTGTATGACCCCTGGCATTGGCGAACGAACCACCCTGTGCATAACCCCTGGTATTGGCATTAACTCTTCTCACGGTTCTGCTCTTAACTTTGGTACCGAGGTCGGTCTGTGTGGCACCCTAAGCACACATCAGACTACCCCTTATATTACTAAGGTCCTAGGGAGAACGAATACTCTATTCTGTACATCTGTCTGGTGTTTACCCTTTTTTGTATATTGTCTGGTTAATTATCTGTCTAGTTGTGCCGACCATTCAAGGATCGGAAGGTTAGAAATCGGTCTACGTATAGGGACCACTATTCTGGTATTCAGGGGGAATCGTGACAGGGGATTACCTGAAACGGAGATATCTGCGGAACAACTTAAGGGTATGCTCTCCTCCATTTTTAATTCCTTGCTGGACAGGCCCGAATCCTCGGTCATAGACTTTGTCTGGGCCCATAGAGCCCTCAGACCGAAAGGCCCGTCGGGTAGCCCGCCTCGAGACGCGATATGCTGTCTATATGACTTTAACCTCAAGGAGGATATATTACGCAAAGCCCGAGAGGCAACGCACTTTTCTTATGAAGGGTCCGAGCTTCAATTATACCCTGACCTGTCACCAGCCACGCTAGTTTACAGGCGTGCCTTGAAGCCCCTCACCTCGCTCTTTCGGGATCAACAACTCCGCTACCGTTGGCATACCCCAACAGGTCTAGCAGTCATCTCTGAACAGGGCACACGTATCCTGCAAACTCCGGAGGATGTTGAGGCCTTATCGGCAGATTTACAACTACCCCCCCTGCAATTTGTATGGCCGGACCCTCTTGCCTTATATAACCAGGCGGCACGGGGCTCACGCCAGACCCCTCTCCCCCCGCGCACGGGGAAAAGCCGCGGTCAAGCGGGGAGACGTGCGGGCTCGCAGTCGTGAATCGATGATCATCTGCCTTGCTTGCAAACCCTCAGGATCTAATTTTTCATTTTTGACCCGCTGAAAGCATACTTTGCAACGTGACCTCTCATCAGCGGTACTCCCTGTGACACGGCTGCTTGCCCTTTTTCTTAATCACAGGGCTACAAGCGGTTTTGGAAGATATCCTCGAAAGGCCCCTCCACAAGCGGATTACAGTGGAGTTTTTTCTCCGGATTTTTCTGGGACTTTGCCCCGTCTTTTATGCTGGCCTTCCACGAGTGTGTCTATCGGGAACGACGCTGGCAGGGACCTCTACACATTTTGGAATACCTCCGCGGCCTCGTTCTATTGGGAATGGAAGGCATCGTTACTTCACATGGGCAAGAAAGCCCTCCGGAGCAGTTACCAGATATCTTTGCATCCGAGCAATGAGGGCCCGCTCTCCGCTACATTAATGGCGATGAAACCTTAAGACCAATCTGGACGAGATATCCCATTACACATTGCTGCACAATAGGCCTTGTGCCGGGACTATTATTAGTCCTATTATCTCTCTTTTGGGTCCTGCCGGAAGGCCTCCGCCGCGCCCCAAACCGGGTCAGGTTCGTTTTGATCCCTTAAACAAGTTGGCCTAGGGCCTTCGACATGTTTGTTTGCCCACAATGTTTTCTTATGCTAATTCAAGAGTCGTATTATTGCTCTGCAAAAGTTTAGTTTTTCTGTAAACACTTTAATTGGCGGTCCCGGGTGGGGCTTGACCACGACCCCGTTGAGGTTAGCGGTTCCACAGAGTACGGTTGTAGTCCGGTGTACTCACTGAGATTATCGCCGTACCCGCCGCTCGTCACCTCCTTGTGCTTGTATATAGTTACCCCTGATTTTCTGTTCCTTTTCCCTTTCCCCTGTTCCCCTCGGAGGAGATAGAAATGTTAACTGAATGTAACACACCACTGACGCCTGCGGATTTACTCATTGTCTCTATCAATGCTAACGGACTAAATAGCCCGGAGAAACGCTCTCATGCCATGCGTGACTTCCGCTCCCAGAGGGCCTCGGTTGTGTATATACAGGAGACTCACTTTCAGGAAGGGAGGGCACCTTCTCTCACTAACTCCCATTATCCAGTTGGGTTCTTTAGCCATAATGCTGAGGCCAGGTCCAAGGGGACAGCAATCCTGTTTCATAAGCGAATCCCGTTTCAACTGCTTGATTCCGTGACTGATGCGGGGGGACGTTTCATTTTCGTGAAAGGGCAGATCATGAACCAAACTTACACCTTCGCTAATTGCTACGCCCCTAACAAAGCCCAACACAAGTTCCTCTCCACAACTCTGCGGGCATTACGGGATTTCGCGGAGGGACTCGTGGTATTGGGGGGGGACTTTAACTTACCTCTAGAACCTCACTGGGACACTTCCGCAGGCCGCTCCTCTATCCCTCTACATATCTTGCGCTCCTGCCGGAGCTCTTTACATAATGATAGATTTGCAGACTGCTGGCGCACACTACACCCTACGGGTAAAGATTTCTCCTTTTATGCACACTCCTCCCAATCATACTCTAGAATTGACTATCTCTTCGTCCCCCAGTACTACCTCTCCGCGTTGCGCTCTGCTACGATAGGCACAGCCACCTGGTCCGATCATGCCCCAGTGACCATTACCCTTCGCTCACCCATGTTTAAACCCACTGCACCAATTGGCGCCTTAATGACTCCCTACTATCTGACCCACTTGTGGCTGAGGAAGGCCGACAGGTCCTTACTGACTATTTTGAGAGGAACGCAGTAGGAGATGTGTCCTCACCTATGGTTTGGGAGGCACATAAATGTGTGGTCAGAGGCTACTTTATCCGTAAAGGCGCTGAACAAGCTAAACGCTGTTCGGCTGACATAAGTGATCTCCAACAACAAATATCTCAGGTCTCCTCTGACCACAAGCGGGACGGTGATCCTAATACCATGGCCCTATTGACCGAACTGCGCAGGTCCCTAGCTGAACTCTTAAATACGCGTTATCATAGGACATACCTGCGCTCAAAGGCCTTTTTCCACTCCCATGGAGACAAGAGTGGGAGACTGCTTGCTAGGATGTTAGCCAAAAAAAGATCAGCTGCCTATATTGCTAAATTGCGAGATAAACAGGGCGCATTGCAGCGGTTACCAGTAAAATTGCTTCAGATAGTCCGTGACTATTATGCCGCACTATATGATTTGCAGGGGACAATTAACCCTCAAGACCGGGCACGCAAGCGCTCTGACATCCTATCCTATCTGACCAAGTACTCCACCAAAAAAGTCTCCCGCCAAACATCTGACCTCCTTGACCGCCCCTTGACCATAGAAGAACTGGCTCTCGCACTCCAAACCTCTAAAACTGGCAAAAGTCCCGGCCCAGATGGCCTCCCGATCAGGTACTATAAAAGCTATGCTGCGATCCTCTTTCCCCATCTCTTAACGGCTCTCAATGACTTGACAGAAGGACTGCAACTTCCCACACAGACCCTCAGTGCAAACATCACGATATTGCCGAAGGAAGGCAAAGATCCTGAACTGTGTACAAGCTACAGACCCATCTCCCTATTAAACTGCGATCTGAAGCTCTTCTCCAAAATTTTGGCGGACAGGCTGAAACCGTTCCTCCCAGCTCTTGTCCACGCGGACCAAGTGGGGTTCGTCCCTGGCCGAGAGGCCCGGGATAACACCATGAGGACCCTGCAGCTTATGCACCATGCACGACGCTCCTCTCAGGCATTGGCGCTCCTGTCCACAGATGCGGAGAAGGCCTTTGACCGGGTGGACTGGGACTTTATCTCCCTCTCTTTGACACATATAGGCCTGGGCCCTCATCTCTGCACCTGGATCGGTGCCCTATATGGGAACACGACTGCGCGCGTATGTGTTAATGGGGTGTTTTACGACCCCGTTCGCCATCCGCAATGGCACACGGCAGGGATGCCCTCTCTCGCCGCCGCTGTTTGTAGTGACTTTAGAGCCATTCCTGGAGGCTATAAGATCCAATCCTGATATCTCGGGGGTCATGGTGGGAACTCAACAGCACAAAGTAGCGGCATATGCGGATGACCTCTTGTTTTTTGTAACTAGACCGGAGATCTCCCTACCGGGGGTAATGACGGCTTTTGAGGAGTACGGCAGACTCTCTAACCTGAAAATAATTTTTTTTAAATCAAATATCCTCAATGTCACAGTACCAGAACCTAGAGTCCAGGCACTGAGACCATACTTCGCCTTTAAATGGATGACAGATAAAATCAAATACCTGGGCATATGGCTGCCATCACATCACTCCCGTCTTTACCAGGATAACTTCCCACCGCTTCTAGGAGCCCTGCAACGCGACCTAGCCAACTGGAATTACCCACACATCGCCTGGCTCGGCCGCATTGCAGTGATCAAAATGAATGTCCAACCTAGACTCCTATACCTCATGCAAACGATACCTATTGATCTCCCCAAGGCGTTTTTCACCTCTCTTAGATCCATGGTGGCCACCTACATCTGGAGAGGTAAACGCCCTAGACTGAGCTATGAAATCCTTACCAGATCCAGAGCAATGGGAGGCCTAGCCTTACCCAATTTCAGCCTCTATCACCAGGCCTGCCACCTTCAACGGGTGGTGGAATGGTCGAGAGAGGGGTCAGTTAAGCTGTGGAGGGCAGTGGAACAAGAGCTGGTGGGCAGACAGTTGACTGTCCTTCCCTGGCTCACATTGAGGGAGGGTCGGAGATTGGCTGGTTCATCGCCACACACGCAGGCGACTTTCGGGATATGGCGAAGGTCAGCTGCGAAATTTGGCCTCACATCTTTCCCTTCCCCTATGACACCGGTGGTACACAATGAGGAATACCTTCCTGGACTAGATCCCCACTCGATACGGAGACTGGTCCAGGTTCCCACACCACGCATTCTACACTTTGTCCACGACTCGACCTGCCGGCCTCTGGCGGACCTGATGGGGGATAGTCCCATCTCGTTCCTCCACACGTTTCACTATGCACAGCTCCGACATTATCTTGACAGTTTACCTCAGAAACACCAACTGGGGCGCCCACTACGGTCCTTCGAGAAACTTTGCTGCATCAAGGGACCTCTCTCACACGGTTTATCCCTGCTTTATTCTCTGCTCAGGGAGGCGGCCTCGGATGTGCCTCCGCCGTATATGGGAAAGTGGGAAAACATGCTGGATGTGGTTCTTTCCGATGCACAATGGTCCAAGATTTGTGAACTGATACATCACTGTTCGGTCTCTTCCAAAACGCAGGAAACTGCATATAAAGTCCTCAGCCTATGGTACCGCACCCCAGATAAGATTAATCGTTACGACCCTCAAGTTCCAGCTCAATGTTGGAGATGTAATGGGGCACGGGGAGACATGCTACACATCTGGTGGGAGTGCCCGAAATTACAACCTTTCTGGTCAAGGATTCATGACATACTTAAGGTGTTCATGGACCCTCCCCCAGAGTTCACACCGGCCGCGTTCCTCTTACACCATAATACATACTCTGTTGCTGCATATAAACGCACTATGGCCATTCACATACTGAACACCGCCAAAGCTCTGGTGCCACTCTACTGGCTACAACTCACACCACCGCCTCTTTCACTATGGTTTACTCGCATGGAAGAGTTGCACACAGTGGAACAGCTGGTCTTTAGTGCCTCCGATAGATTACCCCAATACACGGCGATATGGTCCAGCTGGATTCTCCAATCCTCGTCCCAAGCTTTTCAAGCGTTACTTACCGTCCCCACATGAACATAAACACGCTCAGCAATGAAACCCAGACATTTATTGCAATACCTGTCAGGTCGCTTTGAAGCGCTTATCCTCAATCCCTCTGTTCCTTCTCCACTCCCTTCCATGACTTTGTTTATATATATGTGCCTATATTGCAACACTATAAGGGTCCTGCGCGTCCCTCTGTTGATTTTCAAACTGCTTTAATGAACCTACGTGTTCCATGTTGCTTGTCTTTGTTTGATAAACCAATAAACAGATATTTACAAAAAAAAAATGTGGGCAGATAAGAACCTTTCGGCCCATCTAGTCGCCCAATTACATGGATACTTTACCTGGATTTATCTTTTGTTTAGGATAGCCTTATGCCTATCCCATGTCTGCTTAAATTCAATCACTGTTTTGGCCTCTACCACTTCTACTGGAAGACTGTTCCATGTATCCACCACCCTCTCAGTAAAATAATGCTTCCTGATGTTACTTTTAAACCTTTGCCCCTCTAATCTAAGACTATGTCCTCTTGTTTTGCTACTTTGTTTCCTTTTAAATATACTCCCTTCCTCTACCTTGTGGATTCCCTTTACGTATTTAAATGTTTCTATCATATCTCCTCTGTCTCGTCTTTTTTCCAAGCTGTACATGTTAAGATCATTAAGCCTTTCCTGGTAACTTTTCTCCTTCAAGCCGTACACCATTTTAGTAGCCCTTCTCTGAACTCTCTCTAAGATTAGGGATGAGCTGTTCGGTTCGGACGGTTCGGAGTTCGGACCGAACTTAGCCTGTTCGGTCTGCTCGCGAACTCCGATCATTTCCGGGTGTTCGGAGCAAGTTCGACCACAATGCAACACAATGGCCCACAATGCACTTTTACACTGGCCTGAAGCTCGTAATTGGCTACAGCCTTGCACCTGACCACAGGTCTGGTGCAAGACAGGTTCAACAGTATGCGAATCACCGCTCAGAGTCCTGATTGGGCAAATTTTGCCCAATCATGGGCTCACAGAGCTACGTCACGCAGCACACTATATAAGGTTTCCACGCAGCGCTTCTGCACGCATTTGAGAGGAGATTTCATAGGAGATTGTTGTTGTGTGTTCTTACTGCCGGTCTGCCACGCTACTGGGGGGGTCTGGGGGGTCTCATTTCTACCAAATATCTGGGAATTGAGGTGATCTATGTCTTGTCACTGGTTGCCAGCAAGTATTTTGGTGATCACAAATTTCTACAGAACATTTGGGAATTGAGGAGATCTTCTGTGTCTTGTCACTGCCAGCAAGTATTTTGGGGCTCACTAATTGCTACAAAACATTTGGGGATTGAGGTGATCTGTGTCTTGTCACACAGCCAGTGCCACACAGTATTTTGGGGCTCACTAATTTATAAAAATTATTTGGGAATTGTTATAATCCGTGTGTTCTCACTGGCTGCCACCCATCAGGGGGTCTCACTTATTTATAGGAGGTTTCTGAGACTTGTAATCTGTGGCTTGTCACTGCCACCCATCAAGGGGTCTCACTGATTTATAGGAGGTTTCTGAGATTTGTAATCTGTGGCTTCTCACTGCCACCCATCAAGGGGTCTCACTGATTTATAGGATGTTTCTGAGACTTGTAATCTGTGGCTACTCACTGCCACCCATCAAGGGGTCTCACTGATTTATAGGAGGTTTCTGAGACTTGTAATCTGTGGCTTCTCACTGCCACCCATTAGGGGGTCCCACATACTTCTAGCAGATTTATGTGAATTGTAATTTGTGTCTTTTCACTGCCACCCATCAAGGGGTCTCACTGATTTATAGAAGTTTCTGAGATTTGTAATCTGTGGCTTCTCACTGCCACCCATCAAGGGGTCTCACTGATATATAGGAGGTTTCTGAGACTTGTAATCTGTGGCTTCTCACTGCCACCCATCAAGGGGTCTCACTGATATATAGGAGGTTTCTGAGACTTGTAATCTGTGGCTTCTCACTGCCACCCATCAAGGGGTCTCACTGATTTATAGGAGGCTTCTGAGATTTGTAATCTGTGTCTTCTCACTGCCACCCATCAAGGGGTCTCACTGATATATAGGAGGTTTCTGAGACTTGTAATCTGTGGCTTCTCACTGCCACCCATCAAGGGGTCTCACTGATTTATAGGAGGCTTCTGAGATTTGTAATCTGTGGCTTCTCACTGCCACCCATCAAGGGGTCTCACTGATTTATAGGAGGTTTCTGATACTTGTAATCTGTGGCTTCTCACTACCACCCATCAAGGGGTCTCACTGATTTATAGGAGGTTTCTGAGACTTGTAATCTGTGGCTTCTCACTGCCACCCATCAAGGGGTCTCACTGATTTATAGGAGGTTTCGGATACTTGTAATCTGTGGCTTCTCACTACCACCCATCAAGGGGTCTCACTGATTTATAGGAGGTTTCTGAGACTTGTAATCTGTGGCTTCTCACTGCCACCCATTAGGGGGTCCCACATAGTTCTAGCAGATTTATGCGAATTGTAATTTGTGTCTTCTCACTGCCACCCATCAGGGGGTCTCACTGATTAATAGGAGGTTTCTGCCGCTTTTTTTTTCTAACTGGTGCTGGCCGTCTTCTTAAGCAGCAGCAACATACAGATGATTTGGTGGATTGGCTAACCAGGCCATACTCATCCTCCGAGTCCTCTTCCAGCCAGGCTTGTAGTGCTTTACAGTCCACCTCAGCTGCCAAAGCATCTAATGCAGCCTCCATGTCCACAGCTACTCCTGCCGTAGCCTCGCTATCACACACGAAGGAGTCAGCTGAATTGTTTGACTACAATGACAGTGACATGCTGCTTGAGGATGAAAAGCAAGTACAGTGCTCTGGTTTAATCTCTGAGGTTGAGGAAGGGAGAATAATCAACCTAGAAGAAGGCGGTGCCAGTGATGACACACAAATAACTGGCACTCATGTTGCCCCAGCAGCTGCAGCATACTGCCAATTGACTCCAGTGACGAGGAGATAGGGGGTGAAGATGACATTGATGATGAGGTCACTGACTCCACCTGGGTGCCAGATTGAACAGAGGAATCAAGTGAGGAGGAGGCACAGCAAACACAAGGCACAACATCCTCTATGACCAACCGTAGCACAAGCCAATCCAAGGCATCAGATGTCAGAGCTGCTCCGGTGCAGAGCGCTGTTGTCTCAAAGCACACATGCAGGAACTCTGCTGTCTGGGAGTTCTTTAAGAAATGTGCAGCAGAGCGCACCGTTGCTATTTGTAATCTATGTCAGATGAGGCTGAAGCGTGGGAAAGACACCGGACACTTGGGTACCACGTGCTTGAGGCGACATATGAACACCTGCCACACATGCCGTTGGCGCAAAACTTTGCGTAGGTCTTCCTCCTCCTCATCTGTCTCTACCCACACTATATGTCCTTCCATGTCATTGCCTACAACCTCCACTGACAGGAATGATGCTACAGTTAAGGATGTACCAGGTCCTTCCTCACAATGTGACATCATCCCATCAGCTGAAGATTTACGCAGTCAGATTACATTGCAGCAGCTGCTGCAGCATAAGAAAAAATATAGTCCCAACCATCCCCAAGCACAGCGTCTAAATGCCAGCTTAGCAAAATTACTCGCATTGCAGCTGCTGCCTTTCTGGCTGGTGGACTCTGCTCCCTTCCTTGAATTTGCTGAATGTGCTGTACCACAGTTGCAGGTTCCAAAATGTCATTACTTTTCACGCAAGGCCATTCCAGCACTATACCAGCACGTGGAAGACAATGTTATCCAGTCCTTGGGAACGGCAGTCAGCAACAAGGTGCATGTGACTTTAGACACGTGGTCCAGCAAGCATGGACAGGGTCGTTACATTTCCTTCACGGCACACTGGGTAACTCTGATTGCAGCTGGGAGGGATCCAAGACGGGGCTCTATGCTGGAGCTTGTTCATCCACCACGCCTCCAGAAAGCTGCTTGTATGAGGTTTGTCTGCTCCACCACCACCACCTCTCCCTCTTCCTCCTCCTCCTCCTTCTCTGTCTCTGGCGAAGTAGCAGTAAAACCGACGTGTGGCAGGGTCTACGCAATCGCTCAAGCAAAAAGAAGCCATACTGTGCTCGAGCTGGTTTGTTTAGGGGACAGGGGCAGAGATGGTTAACACCACGCCAGCTTCAGCTGGGAATGATCGTCTTCTCCTTCGCCTTCTCTCCGCCCTACACAAGGGTAATTTGACGCCTGTACCATGCCTAGCACACGTCCTAAATCTAGTGGTACAGCATTTCCTAACCAAGTACCCAGGGCTGCCAGAGCTTCTCAGCCAGGCCAGAAAAGTCTGCAGCAACTTCAGACGGTCATTCCCAGCAAGCATTCGCCTGGCAGAAATTCAAAGAGAATTCCACCTTCCCACAAACCGTCTGATCTGTGACATGCCCACCAGGTGGAACTCGACATTAGCGATGCTGCAGCGTCTGCACAAGCAGCAGAGGGCCA
Source organism: Leptobrachium leishanense (assembly GCA_009667805.1). Taxonomy (NCBI): domain Eukaryota; kingdom Metazoa; phylum Chordata; class Amphibia; order Anura; family Megophryidae; genus Leptobrachium; species Leptobrachium leishanense. Next base: position 2,562,925 of record CM019065.1, on the reverse strand, counting down.
TCAACGAGTACCTGTGTGAGTATGGCACAAGGACAGGTTCAGGTCAACTTGTTTCCCCCCCCGCAGTGGCTGATGATCAAGGATGCATGCACTGTACTGTCACCATTTAAGGAGGCAACAAGGATGGTGAGCAGGGACACTGCATGCATCATTGACACAATTCCTTTAGTGTTCCTGGTGGAGCACACTCTGCGGGGAATTATAGATGTGGCTCTAGAGGCAGAGCAGCGGGAGGAAGAGGAGGCCTTCCCTAGCTCTCAAGGCCCCAGTCTTTTCGCAGACAGCATTCCAGCGGGTCCTACTCAGATCAGACAGGAGGAGGATGAGGAGGAGGAATATTTAAGTAGTGGGGGCATTGAAGGTGGGGATTCTTCAAGGGAGGATTTTGTGTGCCCAGATACACAAGGGCTAGTGCGTGGCTGGGAGGAGGAAGTGCACGATAGGGTCATCCTCATTTACCAGGAAGACTCGGAAGCTAATGCCACCTCCAACCTACGCTGCATGGGCTCGCTTATAATGCAAAGCCTGCTAAAGGACCCCAGGATTCGTGCTATCAAGGAGAGGGATCATTACTGATTGGCAACCCTTCTTGATCCACGATACAAGGGTAAAGTTGCAGAGCTCATCCTGCCCGCACAGAGGGAGCACACTTGTGTAACACCTTTCCAGGCACTGGTAGGTTACCAAGTGATGACACACGTGCTTCGGAGGCTGCGGATGATCAGAGGAATAGTGGTGAAGGCCGGGGCCGCTTGACTGATGCATTTTTTATTTTTTTTAGTCCACGACGTCCAGGGACATCAAATGTAGGCACCCATTGCCAGCGTCTTCACCATATGGTGCAGGACTACCTAGGGGCAAGGGCAGACCTGGATACCTTTCCAGCAGATGATCCACTGGCTTACTGGGTGTTGAGATTGGATAACTGGCCAGAACTTAGCCAATATGCTATGCAGCTACTACGTTGCCCTTCATCTAGCGTGCTTCTGAAACCACGTTCAGTGCCGCTGGAGGTTTTGTCACAGACAAAAGAGTGCGTCTGTCCAACCGTGCACTCTTCCACAATACCACAAAAGGGTTACGGTGTGAAGACACTTGCTGGCATGAAAGGCGCAATATTTGGCTGCACTGACGTCTGTGCCAGATTTATATCATTTGAATTTTTTGAACCTCAGGGTCGAACCCTGCACTCTTCCACAATACTACAGAGGGGTTACTGTATGATTGTACTTGCTGGCCTGGCAGTCTGGCACCAAAGGCACAATATCTGGGTGCACTGACGCCCATTACCAGATTCATATCTTTTTAATATAGGACCACATGGTCCACCCCTGCATTCTTCCACAATACCACAGAGGGGTTACTGTATGATAGTACTTGCAGGCCTGGCACCAAAAGCACAATATCTGGGTGCACTGACGCCTTTACCAGATTCATATCTTTTCAATATAGGACCACATGGTCCATCCCTGCATTCTTCCACAATACCACAGAGGGGTTACTGTATGATTGTACTTGCTGGCCTGGCACCAAAGGCACAATATCTGGGTGCACTGACGCCCATTACCAGATTCATATCTTTTTAATATAGGACCACATGGTCCACCCCTGCATTCTTCCACAATACTACAGAGGGGTTACTGTATGATAGTACTTGCAGGCCTGGCACCAAAAGCACAATATTTGGGTGCACTGCCACTGACGCCTGTATCAGATTCATATCCTCAGAGGGGTTACAGTGTGACGGCACTGTTGCCGACGCTAAAGGACCAATTTTAAAGCACCTATTGTTACTTTCATCCAAAGCCTGCATAAGTTTCAAAATAATTTAGCCAAAAAATCACTAAACTTTTTCTACGTGTCCGAAAATGTCTCCTCTTTTCATATAGACTGCCGCCCCAAGCAGTTGTTAATGGATAGATTAAAGGAAAAGCATTTACTGTCATTTGAAACGTAATTTTTTTGTTTTTAAGTGTTTCTATACATCCTAGAAATCCGCCACTTCAAGGACAGGTTATGGGGACCTCCTAGGTACGACATTTGAAGGAATTTTTTGTTTTTATTTTTAACCCTTATTTCATGGAAAACTCACTGTCCCTTTAAAAACTTTTTTTTTTTACTTTTTGTCCTTGTTTCCTGTCCCCCAGGGCACTACCCGGACCCCCATACACCTTTTATGGCAAATATCTAGCATATATGCCCTCTTGGAGGGCAATCTAAAAAACTCGAATTTTCAGCCCCATTGACTTGTATTGAGTTCGAGTTCGGGTTCGGGTTCGGATTCGAACATTTGGAAAGTTCGGGTTCGAGTACGAACCGAACTCGGGAGTGTTCGGCTCATCCCTATCTAAGATGTCTATATCCTTCTGGAGATACAGTTTCCAGTACTGCACACAGTACTCCAAGTGAGGTCTCACCAGTGCTCTGTACAGTGGCAAGAGCACTTCTCTTTTCCTACTGCTAGTACCTGAACCTGTCCTTGTGCCTTACTCACACAGGTACTCATTGATGGCCCTCTGCTGCTTGTGCAGACGCTGCAGCATTGTTAATGTCGAGTTCCACCTGGTGGGCATGTCACAGATCAGACGGTTTGTGGGAAGGTGGAATTCTCTTTGAATTTCTGCCAGGCGAACACTTGCTGGGAATGACCGTCTGAAGTGGCTGCAGAATTTTCTGGCCTGGCTGAGAAGCTCTGCCAGCCCTGGGTACCTGGTTAGGAAATGCTGTTCCACCAGATTTAGGACGTGTGCTAGGCATGGTACATGCGTTAACTTAATCTGGCGTAGGGCGGAGAGAAGGTTGCTGCCATTATGACAGACGACCATTCCCAGCTCAAGCTGGTGTGGTGTTAACCATCTCTGCACCTGCCCCTGCAGAGCTGACAGAATTTCTGGCCCAGTGTGGCTCCTGTCCCCTAAACAAACCAGCTCAAGCACAGTATGGTATCTCAAATGAGATACAAGCAGAGAGACAGCGCTCCCAGTCTGTCCGTCCTGTGAATAGAGTGGAATAAGAAGTGGGAAGTGACAGGCGTTCCAGGAGAGAGAGGTGAGGTACACACCGAACCAAGTGGTACCATCTGCTTACAAGCTGAGCCTGAGACAATCGAGGCTCCATCATTGGTGAGTTAGACCAAAAAGCCAATTCTGACTGCCATTTTTATTTACTGTGTTACGCTATGGGAGCGCTGTCTCTCTGCTTGTATCTCATTTGAGGCCAACTGGAAGATAAAGAAGGGATATGCCACCCTATATCTGGTGTGAGGTGTTCCAACCCAGAGCCAGGATTCACTAGGCTCTGTAATTTGTGAGTGAGATTCTTTTATATACTCACCTGAATTATATGAAACAGTCTGCACTATTGTTTTTTCTTTTCCACTTTTTCCCCTTTATAAACTATCCACTGAGGAGAAGAGCTGCGAAAGTGGGACTTTTATCTCTACAACATGGCTCATATGCTGTGCAACGACTCGTGACCCTATGAACCTGGTTTTATTCACACACTGCACATTTGCACGTGCACTTTACTGTGGTCTAGGACATATCCATTTTTTAGCCTGCCAGAGAACAATTAGTATCTTGTGTTCCACTGCACATTTTGTGTATGCACTTTACTGATAAGTGGATTTTATAAGCACATGCACTTTATTACTATACAGCATTTTTTTGCATGTTTTAAGGATTTGCTGCTACCGACTGAACTGTGGATTGTGATTTTGCACATTTGACTGCCATTTGCACTTTCATTGCCATTTGCACATCTCTCGGGACCTGATGGTTCTTTGCGACATATATAGATATTTTAGATTTTAGGCTCCAATATGAGTACCTGAAGGACCATTTAGGCCAGGGTATATGAGATTCACAGATTTACCACTGCGCCACTAGGACTGTTTTTGTGTCCTTTAATGACATGGAAGGACATTTAGTGGGGGTAGAGACAGATGAGGAGGAGGAGGACCTATGCAAAGTGTTGTGCCAACGGGATGCGTGGCAGGTGGTCATATGTTGTGTAGAGGTCGGCAGGGCTGGGTCCTGGATGGACAATATGTTTCACCCCTATTTGGGTTGTGGACCCTTTAAGGGCAACCACAGGGTTAATGTTCCTGTCCAGGAAGAGTTTTAAAGCCAGCAACTCCCAGATAGGATTGTGGGAGTTTTTAGGAAAAAGGAAAGTAATCAGTGGAAGCTGTGTGTGTTGGTGTTCCAAAAGCAGGAGACGTGCTGTGCCTTGCTGGAGAGGCTTCTACATACTGGGGAAAGGATTCCCCAGGTTTGGGACGGTTTAAAGCGTTGGTGAGCCATCATTATTTTTTCTGTTTATTTGTGCTGAAGATCAGGACTTTGCTTTAATTTCGCTGAACCCAAGCGTGTACTTATTATGTTGCCTTTTTGACTGCCCTGGGTGAGTAAAGCTGTTTTGTTTGTGAAAGACATTGTGCACGTGCTCTGTGGGCCCCCAAACGTCACAGTTGCCTCAAGCATGTGGTACCCAAGCGTGGGATGTCTTTCCCACGCTTGATCCTCATCTGACATAGATTACAAATAGCAACAGTGCGGTCTGCTGCACATTTCTTAAAGAACTCCCAGACAGCAGAGTTCCTGGATGTGTGCTTTGAGACAACAGAGCTCTGCACCTAAGCAGCTCTGACATCTGATGCCTTGGACTGGCTACAGTTGGTCATAGAGGACATTGTGCCTCGTGTTTGTTGTGCCTCCTCCTCCTCACTTGACTCCTCTGTTCGATCAGGCACCCAGGTGGAGTCAGTGACCTCATCATCATTGTCATCACCTCCTATCTCCTCGTCACTGGAGCTGACTTGGCAGTATGCTGCAGCTGCTGGGGCAACATGAGTGCCAGTTCTTTGTGTCACTGGGATGCCCTTCCTCTAGGTTGATTATACTCCCTTCCTCAACCTCAGAGTTTGAATCAGAGCACTGTAGTTGCTGCGCATCCTCAAGCAGCATGTCACTGTCATTGTTGTCAAACAATTCAACTGACTCCTCCGTGTGTGATATTGAGGCTACGGCAGGAGTAGCTGTGGACATGGAGGCTGCATTAGATGTTTTTGGCAGCTGAGGTGGACTGTAAAGCACTACAAGCCTGGCTGGCAGAGGACTCGGTGGATGAGTATGGCTTGGTTAGCCAATCCACCAAATCCTCTGTATGTTGCTGCTGCTTAAGACGGCCAGTACTAGTTAGAAAGGACAAGCATGCCCCTGCAGAGGATGCACCACGTCCACGACGACCAGATGCACAGTGTCCCAACACAGAGGCTGCTTGCCCTCTTATCTGTGTCTGGGAGCGTCTGCCTGTCCTTTTTGGTCTTTCTGACATGGTGAGTGATATATAGATTAAAGATATGCAGAACTCTGATTCAACTCTGGAATAAAGATTAAAGATTTTCAGAACTCTGGTATAACTCAGTGAGACACCCTGATAGCTTGCAGCCAGTGACAAGACACAGATTACAATTCCCAGAAACCTCCTATAAATCAGTGAGACCCCTTGATGGGTGGCAGTGACAAGACACAAATTACAATTCCCAGGAACCTCCTATAAATCAGTGAGCCCCCCTGATGGGTGGCAGTGTGACAAGACACAGATTACAATTCGCAGACATCTGCTAAAAGTATGTGGGACCCCCTGATAGCTGGCATTGAGAAGACAGATTACAATTCCCAGAAACCTCCTATAAATCAGTGAGACCCCCAAAATAGTTGGTGGCAGTGAGAACACACAGATTACCACAATTCCCAGATATCTTCTAGAAGTGAGACCCCCACAATTGCTGCTGAAAGTGAGAGCACAAAGATTAGAAAAATTTCCAGATATTTTGTAGAAATGAGACCCCCAAAATAGTTGCTGGCAGTGAGAACACACAGATTACAACAATTCCCAGATATTTTGTAGAAGTGAGACCCCCTCCCCCCCAATAGCTGGTGGCAGTGAGAACACACACTAAGACAACAGTCTCCTCTCAAAAAACACGCGCTCTGGCTGTGTGAAGCCTTATATAGTGTGCTGTGCGATTTAGCTCTGTGAGCCAATGATTGGGCAAAATTTGCCCAATCAGGACACTGATGTGACGTTCTGGGTCTCTGGCGCCCCCTCTGGCAATACTGGACATTGCTTTTAGTCCTGGACATTTGGTTCACGTCCAAGCCTGATCAGTACCTGGACTCCATTGGTTCACCCTGGACCATTTTGTATAAATGGAGACCACTCCCTTAGTAGGGTGCGGTCTCATTCATCCTGGATCAGTCATTCAGCTCATGTCTGGTTTGCCTTGCTCTAGATTCATTCTGAATCATCTATTCAGTTCAGTCTGTCTTCAAGCTCCTGTCTGGTTTGCCTTGGTCTAATTCTATCCTGTTCAGTCTGTCTGTCTTCCAGCTCGCTCATGTCTGGTCTTTCCCTGGTCTAGATTTATCCTGTTAAGCCTGTTTTCCTGGTCATTCTGTTTACAGGCTCATGTCTGGTTTGCACTGTTTTTCTTGCCTTCTTGTATCATGTTTAATTCTGCCTCCCATGTTTAGTTGCCTATTTTGTTTATACCTGGTTTTCTTTATATTTCTTGCCGTGAGGTTAAAGGCTCTGTTTATTGTATTTAAGTTCTTGGTTCCTAGAATAAATTATATATTATTTTTCTAGTTCAGGCTCATGGTCTATTTTTACTGCTCATTAGGCTCACACCCCTCTCTGTCAGGTCAGGTCCCTGACCCCATCGTGACATAATGAGACCGCCAGTAACAAGTGAGCTAGCAGTGATTCATGGTCTGTTGGAGAACCTGCAAAAGGTTAATAAAGCTGCAGAACAGCACCTGGAGCGGCTGAGTGCTATACTGCGGAAAACTCCCAGGGACGCCTTCCCAAAGGAACCTGTTCCAGTGAAAGATTCCAGAGGACCCTGACCCTGGAGGAAAGGGTATGGAGGAAAACCCATGGCTTATGTTTCTACTGTGGTTCCTGCCTGCACAGAGTGGCAACCTGCCAGGTGCGCCCACACAAGGCCCTCATGGTCCAGCCTTACCAAACTTCCTTGACCAAGCCATGCCAGGCCGCAGTATCCATGTCCGCTGCCCTGCAACCCGCAGGATTTCCAGAGTCCGCTGCCCTGCAACCCGCAGGATTTCCAGAGTCCGCTGCCCTGCAACCCGCAGGATTTCCAGAGTCCGCTGCCTGCAACCCGCAGGATTTCCAGAGTCCGCTGCCCTGCAACCCGCAGGATTTCCAGAGTCCGCTGCCCTGCAACCCGCAGGATTTCCAGAGTCCGCTGCCCTGCAACCCGCAGGATTTCCAGAGTCCGCTGCCCTGCAACCCGCAGGATTTCCAGAGTCCGCTGCCTGCAACCCGCAGGATTTCCAGAGTCCGCTGCCCTGCAACCCGCAGGATTTCCAGAGTCCGCTGCCCTGCAACCCGCAGGATTTCCAGAGTCCGCTGCCCTGCAACCCGCAGGATTTCCAGAGTCCGCTGCCTGCAACCCGCAGGATTTCCAGAGTCCGCTGCCCTGCAACCCGCAGGATTTCCAGAGTCCGCTGCCCTGCAACCCGCAGGATTTCCAGAGTCCGCTGCCCTGCAACCCGCAGGATTTCCAGAGTCCGCTGCCCTGCAACCCGCAGGATTTCCAGAGTCGCTGCCCTGCAACCCGCAGGATTTCCAGAGTCCGCTGCCTGCAACCCGCAGGATTTCCAGAGTCCGCTGCCCTGCAACCCGCAGGATTTCCAGAGTCCGCTGCCTGCAACCCGCAGGATTTCCAGAGTCCGCTGCCCTGCAACCCGCAGGATTTCCAGAGTCCGCTGCCCTGCAACCCGCAGGATTTCCAGAGTCCGCTGCCCTGCAACCCGCAGGATTTCCAGAGTCCGCTGCCCTGCAACCCGCAGGATTTCCAGAGTCCGCTGCCCTGCAACCCGCAGGATTTCCAGAGTCCGCTGCCCTGCAACCCGCAGGATTTCCAGAGTCCGCTGCCCTGCAACCCGCAGGATTTCCAGAGTCCGCTGCCCTGCAACCCGCAGGATTTCCAGAGTCCGCTGCCTGCAACCCGCAGGATTTCCAGAGTCCGCTGCCCTGCAACCCGCAGGATTTCCAGAGTCCGCTGCCCTGCAACCCGCAGGATTTCCAGAGTCCGCTGCCCTGCAACCCGCAGGATTTCCAGAGTCCGCTGCCCTGCAACCCGCAGGATTTCCAGAGTCCGCTGCCCTGCAACCCGCAGGATTTCCAGAGTCCGCTGCCCTGCAACCCGCAGGATTTCCAGAGTCCGCTGCCCTGCAACCCGCAGGATTTCCAGAGTCCGCTGCCTGCAACCCGCAGGATTTCCAGAGTCCGCTGCCCTGCAACCCGCAGGATTTCCAGAGTCCGCTGCCCTGCAACCCGCAGGATTTCAGAGTCCGCTGCCCTGCAACCCGCAGGATTTCCAGAGTCCGCTGCCCTGCAACCCGCAGGATTTCCAGAGTCCGCTGCCCTGCAACCCGCAGGATTTCCAGAGTCCGCTGCCCTGCAACCCGCAGGATTTCCAGAGTCCGCTGCCCTGCAACCCGCAGGATTTCCAGAGTCCGCTGCCCTGCAACCCGCAGGATTTCCAGAGTCCGCTGCCCTGCAACCGCAGGATTTCCAGAGTCCGCTGCCCTGCAACCCGCAGGATTTCCAGAGTCCGCTGCCCTGCAACCCGCAGGATTTCCAGAGTCCGCTGCCCTGCAACCCGCAGGATTTCCAGAGTCCGCTGCCCAACAGGGAGAGACCAGGTGTAAGCCAGCAGTTCCAGTCAAGAGTGCTGCCCTGCAGTGCGAACAAATCGGGGTCACCCCTCCACAGTGCCAAGCCAAGGTGGTTCCCAAGCACTGTGAGACCAAGATAGCAGCTTCCGAGCCATGCTCACCCGAGCCGGTAGCTGCCGAGCCACGCTCACCCGAGCCGGTAGTTTCCGAGCCACGCTCACCCGAGCCGGTAGTTTCCGAGCCACGCTCACCCGAGCCGGTAGTTTCCGAGCCACGCTCACCCGAGCCGGTAGTTTCCGAGCCACGCTCACCCGAGCCGGTAGTGTCCGAGTCGCCGCAGAGCCGTGCTGAGGTCGCTGACCCACAGAGCCGTGCTGCTGTCGCCATGACCGAGTCGCCGCAGAGCCGTGCTGCTGTCGCCATGTCCGAGTCGCCGCAGAGCCGTGCTGCTGTCGCCATGTCCGAGTCGCCGCAGAGCCGTGCTGAGGTCGCCATGTCCGAGTCACCGCAGAGCCGTGCTGAGGTCGCTGACCCACAGATCCGTGCTGCTGCCGCCATGACCGAGTCGCCGCAGAGCCGTGCTGCTGTCGCCATGTCCGAGTCACCGCAGAGCCGTGCTGAGGTCGCTGACCCACAGAGCCGTGCTGCTGTCGCCATGACCGAGTCGCCGCAGAGCCGTGCTGCTGTCGCCATGACCGAGTCGCCGCAGAGCCGTGCTGCTGTCGCCATGACCGAGTCGCCGCAGAGCCGTGCTGCTGTCGCCATGACCGAGTCGCCGCAGAGCCGTGCTGCTGTCGCCATGTCCGAGTCGCCGCAGAGCCGTGCTGCTGTCGCCATGTCCGAGTCGCCGCAGAGCCGTGCTGCTGTCGCCATGTCCGAGTCGCCGCAGAGCCGTGCTGAGGTCGCCATGTCCGAGTCACCGCAGAGCCGTGCTGAGGTCGCTGACCCACAGATCCGTGCTGCTGCCGCCATGACCGAGTCGCCGCAGAGCCGTGCTGCTGTCGCCATGTCCGAGTCACCGCAGAGCCGTGCTGAGGTCGCTGACCACAGAGCCGTGCTGCTGTCGCCATGACCGAGTCGCCGCAGAGCCGTGCTGCTGTCGCCATGACCGAGTCGCCGCAGAGCCGTGCTGCTGTCGCCATGACCGAGTCGCCGCAGAGCCGTGCTGCTGTCGCCATGACCGAGTCGCCGCAGAGCCGTGCTGCTGTCGCCATGTCCGAGTCGCCGCAGAGCCGTGCTGCTGTCGCCATGTCCGAGTCGCCGCAGAGCCGTGCTGCTGTCGCCATGTCCGAGTCGCCACAGAGCCGTGCTGCTGTCGCCATGTCCGAGTCGCCACAGAGCCGTGCTGAGGTCGCCATGTCCGAGTCACCGCAGAGTCGTGCTGAGGTCGCTGACCCACAGAGCCGTGCTGCTGTCGCCATGACCGAGTCGCCGCAGAGCCGTGCTGCTGTCGCCATGACCGAGTCGCCGCAGAGCCGTGCTGCTGTCGCCATGTCCGAGTCGCCGCAGAGCCGTGCTGCTGTCGCCATGTCCGAGTCGCCGCAGAGCCGTGCTGCTGTCGCCATGTCCGAGTCGCCGCAGAGCCGTGCTGCTGTCGCCATGTCCGAGTCGCCACAGAGCCGTGCTGAGGTCGCCATGTCCGAGTCACCGCAGAGTCGTGCTGAGGTCGCTGACCCACAGAGCCGTGCTGCTGTCGCCATGACCGAGTCGCCGCAGAGCCGTGCTGCTGTCGCCATGACCGAGTCGCCGCAGAGCCGTGCTGCTGTCGCCATGACCGAGTCGCCGCAGAGCCGTGCTGCTGTCGCCATGACGAGTCGCCGCAGAGCCGTGCTGCTGTCGCCATGACCGAGTCGCCGCAGAGCCGTGCTGCTGTCGCCATGTCCGAGTCACCGCAGAGCCGTGCTGAGGTCGCTGACCCACAGAGCCGTGCTGCCGTCTCCATGACCGAGTCGCCGCAGAGCCGTGCTGCTGTCTCCATATCCGAGTCACCGCAGAGCCGTGCTGAGGTCGCTGACCCACAGATCCGTGCTGCTGCCGCCATGTCCGAGTCGCCACAGAGCCGTGCTGAGGTCGCTGACCCACAGAGCCGTGCTGCTGTCGCCATGTCCAAGTCACCACAGAGTCGTGCTAAAGGCGCTGCCCCTCCTGTCCTTGCCAAGGGTGCTACCCAACCGGTCCACACCAAGGGCGCTGCCCCACCGAGCCCAGCTGTCCCGGTGTCTTCAAGCCCAGCTGTCCCGGTGTCTTCGAGCCCAGTGGTTCCAGTCCAGTCGCTGCAGAGCCGTGCCAAGGTCACCAACCTACGGAGCCGTGCTGCTGCTGTCCCAGTCACATTGCCACAGAACCGGATCGCCACTGGTGCCATGTTCCTGTTGCCGCAGAGCCGGGAGGACACTGTTGCTGTCCATTCCACGTCCCGTACCAGGGGGAGGAGACACAAAAGGACTGGTGCCAGTGCCTCCAACCTGGACCCAGTTTTGGCTCCCAAGGGGTCTATACCTCAGGTCCTCCAGCCCGTGAGTCGAGTCCTGTCCCTGCTGGATGTTTCCGAGCTTCTAATGGTGCTATAATATGCCTTGAGGACCGAGAGGTGTACGAGCGCGCTCTACGTGCCTACAGGACCCATTGACTTTTTATTTTCATTTTTGTCTTCTTTTGAGCATCCGGGGTCTGCTCGTGGAGGGGGGGATATGTGACGTTCTGGGTCTCTGGCGCCCCCTCTGGCAATACTGGACATTGCTTTTAGTCCTGGACATTTGGTTCACGTCCAAGCCTGATCAGTACCTGGACTCCATTGGTTCACCTGGACCATTTTGTATAAATGGAGACCACTCCCTTAGTAGGGTGCGGTCTCATTCATCCTGGATCAGTCATTCAGCTCATGTCTGGTTTGCCTTGCTCTAGATTCATTCTGAATCATCTATTCAGTTCAGTCTGTCTTCAAGCTCCTGTCTGGTTTGCCTTGGTCTAATTCTATCCTGTTCAGTCTGTCTGTCTTCCAGCTCGCTCATGTCTGGTCTTTCCCTGGTCTAGATTTATCCTGTTAAGCCTGTTTTCCTGGTCATTCTGTTTACAGGCTCATGTCTGGTTTGCACTGTTTTTCTTGCCTTCTTGTATCATGTTTAATTCTGCCTCCCATGTTTAGTTGCCTATTTTGTTTATACCTGGTTTTCTTTATATTTCTTGCCGTGAGGTTAAAGGCTCTGTTTATTGTATTTAAGTTCTTGGTTCCTAGAATAAATTATATATTATTTTTCTAGTTCAGGCTCATGGTCTATTTTTACTGCTCATTAGGCTCACACCCCTCTCTGTCAGGTCAGGTCCCTGACCCCCATCGTGACAACTGAGCCGTGATTGGCATAGTCTTGCACCTGTCTTGCACCTAAACTGTGGTCAGGTGCAGGCTGTAGCCAATTACAAGCTTCAGGCCAGTGGAAAAGTGCATTGTGGTCCATTGTGGTGCATTGTGGGCGAACATGCGGCGAACATGCGAAAATGTTCGGAGTTCGCCGAACAGCCGAACGGACGATGTTAGAATCGAACTCCGAACATTTTGAACCGAACAGTTCATCCCTAGTGCAGAGGAATAACACACCAGACAAGCTGCATGTATCATCCAAGTACTATATGCTTTATTGAGAAAACCATACCAGTATTTATGCTCAGGTTCAACAGGGACTATTTACATAAACCAAAGCACTGGGGAATTCCACTGAAACATAATTACACAAACATTGATTTATTGGAACTATGATTACATTAGGTCAGTTATCACACACCTCATTTACATAATCCATTGTTCCAAAAGATCAGATTGGCTTTTCAGTCAAACACTGTCCTAGACTCATGACTCCTCAAACATGCAAACAGATAAACAGCATTCTTTCTTAAACATGGATTACTCAAACCTAATTACATTCTACACAAAAGAAAGGTCTGCACCTTCAAAATACAACTCCAAGTTCACAGTGACATACAATAAGAAGAAGGTAGAGGGTGATTCCTACAATGAATTAAAATCACTTAGAGGTGCATGTTAAATGAACAAATAGTATTTGAATCAATTCACGCACATCAAAAAACAAGATCGTTATCACCGTTCCATGGATGCCTGGGACCTGGGGTATGATTTCCTCTACAGCTGGTGCACTTCAGGAACAATCAGCCAAGACCAAAGTTTCTCCTGTACACAAAGGATTTAAAAAATAAAAATAAAGATAAGACTGCTCACGCTCGACGCGTTTCGTCAAAAGACTTCATCAGGAGCAATATGTGCAGTCATAAGTACATGGTTAAAAAATAAAAGTGTACACTTTTATTTTTTAACCATGTACTTATGACTGCACATATTGCTCCTGATGAAGTCTTTTGACGAAACGCGTCGAGCGTGAGCAGTCTTATCTTTATTTTTATTTTTTAAATCCTTTGTGTACAGGAGAAACTTTGGTCTTGGCTGATTGTTCCTGAAGTGCACCAGCTGTAGAGGAAATCATACCCCAGGTCCCAGGCATCCATGGAACGGTGATAACGATCTTGTTTTTTGATGTGCGTGAATTGATTCAAATACTATTTGTTCATTTAACATGCACCTCTAAGTGATTTTAATTCGTTGTAGGATCACCCTCTACCTTCTTCTTATTGTATACTACTTACGTGTTACCGGGAGCCGCAGAGGGAAGATCCTATCTTCATTAATAAGTTAAGTGATTCAGTGTGTGTTTTTTTCTTTGCACAGTGACATACAGTAATAAAAGTACATTTAAAATCACACCACGCAATATAAATGACCATAAAGTCTTTCCCAAGGCAATTGTCTGTTTCTTTTGGGGTTTTTCCCCATGGGAATAAAAGTCTTGGGGTTTGAAGCGGAGTGCGATATGTCAGTTCCATGACATACACTCACACACAGGCAATCTCGGGTATACACCCACAGGCACTCACGGATACACACACACACACACAGGCACTCACGGGTATATGCGCACACACAGGCACTCACGGGTATACGCTCACACAGGCACTCACATGGGTATATGCTCACACACAGGCACTTACAGTACTTGTATACAGTCCGGGTTTGTTCCGGTCTGAATAATGTGTTTGGGTGTGAGGGGAGTGTGACGGAACGGCCACAGCAATGTGCATTTGATTTTCTTCTATTTCAATTCCCCGTTGGCTGTGTGCTACTCCCCTGTATATAGGTGCTGTGTGTATCTGTGTGTAACAGCTGCAGTTCCATGTCTTTTATAGGGCGCTGGCAAGTTCCGTGGCATTGTACAATATGTAAGCCAGAGTGGCTATGTGCATGCAGGTTGGACACACAGACTCGCAGAGCAGTGGGCGGGGACCCTGCTCAAGAGCTTGCAATCTAAACATTTGTCTGCTTCAACCCCCCCTTTCAACAGAAACTGGTATAAACTGGATATCACAGCATTTTCTTTGTCTGGGGCCCAAGGCATCGTGTGGGGGGAGGGATTTGAAATAGGGAACGCAGAGGCGTTTTTACTTTTGAAATGGTTGTAAATTCTGAGGCAGGATAAATCATTCTTAGTTTGGTGTTCAAGTGGCCAGGATCATCTCAGTCTATGTGTCGTCTACTCTATGGGGGTACGATTACCTCCTGGTACAGTGGAAGGGGCACTAGTGAGGACGGAAGTATTCGCTTGGCTGCTTGAATCCATAACAGGGAACTGAAACCCAAACACATGATTATAAACCCAAACTGACCGGGTGTGTTAGGCAGGGCACCGGGCTGCCAGATCCCAATATGCAGGGAAGGTGGTTTTGAATAGTGATGAGCCGAACACCCCCGTGTTCGGTTCGTATTCGAACAATTTCAAAAGTTTGAGTTCGAACGCGAACACGAACCGAACTCAATGCAAGTCAATGGGACTCAAAAGTTCGATTTTTAGAGTGCCCTCAAAGAGTGCATATATGCAAGATATTTGCCATAAAAGGTGTATGGGGGTCCGGGTAGTGCCCTGGGGGACAGGTAACAAGGAAAAAAAGTAAAAAAAAAACGTTTGTAAAGGGACAGTGAGTATTCCATGAAATAGAGGTTAAGAATAAAAACGAAAAATTCCTTCAAATATCGTGCCTAGGAGGTCCCCATAACCTGCCCGTGAAGTGGCGGATTTGTAGGACGTATAGAAGCATTTAAAAACAAAAAAAATGACATTTCAAATGACGGTAAATGGTTTTCCTTTAATCTATTCATAAACAACTGCTTGGGTCGGCAGTCTGTATGAAAAGAGACGTTTAAGGTTAAGGTCAGACGAAAGCATTTTTAACGTGCGTTTAACCTCACGAAATCACGGCCGTGCTAGCAGCAAATGACGTCCAATGCCAGGCAGCATACGAAGAACGGCCACACGAAAGTCCGTCCGCGCAACGCAAGTGGCAAACGAACGCATTTTTTCTAGAACGTCAAACCGCTAGTACTGACGTACAGAGTGCGCTGCGTCCACATAGCGGCGTGTTTGCGTGATTGGGAGACGTCAGACGCTGCTAATGTCCGGCTAACATAACGTCCAGATGCAAAAAGTGTTTTATTGATGATCCGTACAAAATCACGGACGAAAATGCTCATCGTATGACCGCTATAGCGTATTCCGTGAAAAAATACGTCCATTCGTTCGAATGCACTTTTTCACGGACGACGCAAAAAATGCGTTCGTCTGACCCTAGCCTTAGGACACGCAGAACAAGTTTAGTGATTTTTTTTTGGCTAAATTATGGTGAAACTTATGCAGGCTTTGGATGAAAGTAACAATAGGTGCTTTAAAATTGGGCCTTTAGTGTCGGCAACAGTGCCGTCACACTGTAACCTCTCTGTGGTATTGTGGAAGAGTGCAGGGGTGGACCCTGCGGTCAAATATTAAAATTATATGAATCTTGTATAGGCGTCACTGCACCCAAATATTTTGCCTTTGGTGGCAGCAAGTGCCTTCAAACCGTAACCCCTCTGTGATATTGTGGAAGAGTGCAGTGGTGGAGGTTTTGGTAATGCAGAAGAGATCACCGATCTATTCAGTTACATCAGCAGCTATAACAAAACCGGGTCAGCAATGTTTATGGACACTTGTACTGCGCTACTGTATATGGTGAGAATCGGCGCACACCAGTAGCAACAGGAAGTAAACAGAACAAGCAGGGAATACAGAGAGAGAATAGTCAAATGGCAGGCAAAGTCGGCAACAGATCGGGTCCTCAGAACAAGCAGGGTCAGTAACAAGTATACAAACTGATTCGGTAAGATAGCGATGCAGGAATAAGGCGGAGACACACTGAGCGTGTAGCGATGCACAGCGTCGCAAAGCGAAAAGAAGCAAACATTTTGCAGGCTTGACTTCACTCCGCTCCGCCTCGCAGCGTGTCTACACTGCATTACGTTTGCTTCTCACCGCACTGGACAGGAATTCACAATCTAAAATAAAATGTACACACAAAACCGTTTTATTTTCACAAAGCACATGTTATATAGGCAAAAAAAGTTTCTATTGAATAAAATACATCAAAATTACTGTTAATTTAATAGGAATAGTATAAAAATATAAAAAAAAGGTAACCCCTGATCATATATATTATAGGGACACGGAGCGCTGTGTATAGAGTAGGGAAGCATTGATACAACACGCAGACCTATATATACGTATATATCAACACACAGATATATATACACACAGACCTCAGACCATATATACACATACGCACATGGGGGGTGGCATGTGGACAATCTCAACTAAATGCCCCCCCCCCCATTTGGCTGATCCCTCCAGAAGAAATATTGAACCTGACAGAGCAGAGAATATATATATTATTCTCTGCTCTATCGGGTTCAACATTTCTTCTGGAGGGATCAGCCAAATGGGGGGGGGGGAATTAGTTGCCAAAATGTGTGAGTAATACAAGTCTGGATATATATATTTATAAGAATATAGATATTTTCTGTATCCAGTAGGGATGAGTTTGGTTCGATCGGTTCGGAGTTCGATTCGAACATTGGCCATTCGAACGTTTGCGAACTTCGAACTTTTTGGGATGTTGCGGCCGCAAGATTACAGAGCTGTGACTGTGCGGGCTGGCCAGCTGGGTGCATGTGGCAGAGAGGTGGCGCAGGGACTCCAGGGAGGGAGCCACAGCAGACCCCCCTTCCCCACACAACCAGGATCCAGGGAGCCCCCACTGGCCACCAGGCTAAGGTAAGGCGACACACTTTTAAAAAAAATAAAATCTGAGAACATTTTTAAAAATGTCCCCAGCAACATAATAAAACTTTTTTCTTTCTAATACTCACCTGATTCCTGGATCCACAAACTGTAGAGTTGCTGCCCGGCAGTGTGCGGAATCATATGCTGCATTAATTATACTGTAAGGCTGGGTTCACACCTGCGTTTTTTTACGCGCGCAATATGTGCGTTTTTTAACGCACGTATCGCGCTAACATAAAAAACATGCGAACGCGCATTGCAGCGCGTTCACGGCCATAGACTGCAGAGTGAACACACTGCAATACTCTCCATCCAACTACCGCCCTGTATCCCTGCTTCCCTTCACATCAAAGCTCTTAGAAAAACTAGTCTTCAACCGCCTCTCCCTCTTCCTGTCCTCCAATTCCCTACTTGACCCCCTGCAATCTGGCTTCCGTCCCCTACACTCAACTGAAACTGCCCTCACCAAAGTCACCAACGACCTCCTAACTGCTAAAAAACACGGCCACTATTCTATTCTCATCCTGCTTGACCTCTCGGCTGCTTTTGACACTGTTGACCACCCCCTCCTTCTACAGACCCTCAACTCTCTGGGTCTCGGTGACACTGCACTCGCTTGGGTTGACTCCTATTTATCCAATAGGTCCTTCTGTGTGTCCTTTGCTGGTAACTCCTCCTCCTCATTGCCTCTATCTGTTGGTGTACCTCAAGGCTCTGTCCTTGGTCCTCTGCTCTTTTCCATCTACACCTCCTCCCTGGGCAAAATCATCAACAGCTTTGGCTTTAATTACCACCTCTACGCTGATGACACTCAGATCTACCTCTCTACCCCTGATCTCTCTCCCTGTCCTTTCAAAAGTCAGTGACTGTTTATCTGGCATCTCCTCCTGGATGGCCTCCCACCACCTAAAGATCAACATGTCAAAGACGGATCTCCTACTTATTCTTCCCTCCAATGCCTCCCCACCTCCTGACTTCTCTATCACGGTGGAGGGTATCACCATCTCCCCATCAAACCAAGTTCGCTGTCTTGGAGTTACACTTGACTCTGCTCTTTCCTTCATCCCCCACATCCAGTCTCTTTCCTCCTCCTGCCGATACCAACTGCGTAATATTACCAGAATTCGGCCATTTCTTACCGCTGTCACCACAAAACAACTCATACACGCCCTGGTAATCTCCCGACTCGACTATTGCAATAATCTCTTATCTGGCCTCCCTCTGTCCCGCCTCTCCCCCCTACAATCCATCCTGAATGCCTCCGCCAGGCTAATCCACCTCACCTGCCGCTCTGTCTCTGCCGCTCCCCTCTGCGAGTCCCTTCACTGGCTCCCCATCCACCTCACCCGCCGCTCTGTCTTTGCCGCTCTGTCTCTGTGAGTCCCTTCACTGGCTCCCCATCCACCTCACCCGCCGCTATGTCTTTGCCGCTCTGTCTCTGCGAGTCCCTTCACTGGCTCCACATCCACTTCACCCACTGCTCTGTCTCTGCCGCTCCCCTCTGCGAGTCCCTTCACTGGCTCCCCATCCGTAGGACGTTTTACAGCGCGTTCCTGCGTGCTGTAAAACGCCCAGGTATGAACAGGTCCCATAGCAAATAATGGGATTTCCCTGTTTATGCGTTTTACAGCGTGCAGGAACGCGCTGTAAAACGCTTAGGTGTGAACCGGGCCTTAAGGTGCTGCCCGGTAGTGTGAGGATTTATATGCTGCATAAATTCTCCTTCTTACAAATTTGGTTACTTAACCCGTTTGCGTTTGGATTGTAATATTGTGACTTCCAGGGCCTCGGGTGGCGATCAGGGGGGCCCCGGACGCATGGTGCCGCCAGCTGGCCGAATGCCAGGAGCTCCAGCGGCACCCAGCGCAGCTGTGAGTGATCAGGGGGCAGGGTGCGGCGTGATGACGCAGAGCTGCCGGGACTGGTGTGCGCCAATTCTCACCATATACAGTAGCGCAGTACTAGTGCCTAAACGTTGTTGAGCTGGTTTTGGTATACCAACTACTCTCGCTCTGTGCCCCTGTCTGGTATATTCCACTGCTTGTTACTGCTGGTGCGCTTCCATCCTGCCATACACTGTAGCGCAGTAATATTTGGGTGCACTGCCACTGACGCCTATATTACCAGATTCATATAATTTTAATATTGGACCGCAGGGTCCAACCCTGCACTCTTCCACAATAGCAGAGGGGTTATTTACGGTGTGAAGGCACTTGCTGCCATCAAAGGCACAATATTTGGGTGCACTGCCATGGACGCCTATATTACCAGAGTCATATCATTTTAATATTGGACCGCAGGGCCCAACCCTGCACTCTTCCACAATACCACAGAGGGGTTACAGTGTGACGGCACTGTTGCCGACACTAAAGGCACAATTTTTTAAGCACCTATTGTTACTTTCATCCAAAGCCTGTATAAGTTTCACCATAATTTAGCCAAAAAAAAATCACTAAACTTGTTCTGCGTGTCCTAAAATGTCTCCTCTTTTCATACAGGCTGCCGCCCCGAGCAGTTGTTTATGAATAGATTAAAGGAAAACATTTACAGTCATTTGAAACGTCATATTTTTGTTTTTAAATGTTTCTATACATCCTAGAAATCCGCCACTTCACAGGCAGGTTATGGGGACCTCCTAGGCACGATATTTGAAGGAATTTTTCGATTTTATTTTTAACCCTTATTTCATGGAAAACTCACTGTCCCTTTAAAAACGTTTTTTTACTTTTTGTCCTTGTTTCCTGTCCCCCAGGGCACTACCCGGACCCCCATACACCTTTTATGGCAAATATCTTGCATATATGCCCTCTTGCAGGGCACTCTAAAAACCGAACTTTTGAGTCCCATTGACTTGCATTGAGTTCGGTTCGTGTCCGCGTTCAAACTTGAACTTTTGAAATTGTTCGAATTCGAACTGCACACGGGGGTGTTCGGCTCATCCCTAGTGTCCAGTCGCCAGACTATGCTAGACTTTTTTGCGCCGTAGGCAAGACCAGCTACTTGCACCCCCCCAAAAAAAAAAGCTCACATGGGTATATTTGCCCCCAGCTCTCACATGGTGGATATATTGCCCCCCGTTCACATGGGTACAATTGCCCCCAGCTCACATGGGTACATTTGCCCCCAGCTCACATGGGTACATTTGCCCCCAGCTCACATGGGTACATTTGCCCCCAGCTAACACATGGAGATATTGCCGCAGCTCACAAATGGCATGAAGATATTGCCCCAGCTCACACATGGCATGAAGATATTGCCCCAGCTCACACATGGATATATTGCCCCAGCTAACACATGGATATATTGCCCCAGCTCACACATGGAGATAGTGCCCCCAAGGCTCACACATTGATATCTGCCCCCGGCTCACACATGGATATTTACCCCCAGGCTCACACATGGATATATTTGCCCCCAGGCTCACACATGGATATTTACCCCCAGGCTCACACGTGGATATTTACCCCCAGGCTCACACATGGGTATTTACCCCCAGGCTCACACATGGATATTTGCCCCAGGCTCACACATGGGTATTTACCCCCAGGCTCACACGTGGATATTTGCCCCAGGCTCACACATGGATATTTACCCCCAGGCTCACACATGGATATTTACCCCCAGGCTCACACATGGGTATTTGCCCCCAGGCTCACACATGGATATTTGCCCCAGGCTCATACATGGATATTTACCCCCAGGCTCACACACAGATATTTGCCCCAGGCTCACACATGGATATTTGCCCCTAGGCTCACACATGGGTATTTGCCCCCAGGCTCACATATGGATATTTGCCCCCGGCTCACACACGGATATTTACCCCCAGGCTCACACACAGATATTTGTCCCCAGGCTCACACATGGGTATTTACCACCAGGCTCACACATGGATATTTGCCCCCAGGCTCACACATGGATATTTGCCCCCAGGCTCACACATGGATATTTGCCCCCAGGCTCACACATGGATATTTGCCCCCAGGCTCACACAAGGATACTTGCCCAGCCGCAGCAGCTCACACATGGGTATTTGCCTCCAGCGCTGTCTTCCTGTAGCCAGTCTCATGCATGCTGGTGTCGCCGCTGGCGTTAAGGAGATGGAGGCGTGGACTTGGTCCAGGAAGCTGGAAGCACCAAGTCCACGCCTCCGTCTCCTTGACGACGTGTGGCGACGCCGACATGTATTGGGTCTGGCTGCAGCACGCGGCCACCCCACGGGCATGTTTTTTTTCCCAATTTTAAAAAAAAAATTGACAATTGGTCGGGCCGGCTGCCGCTGCGCCCTAGGCGGGTGCTGCGCTCTAGGCGCCCGCCTAGTTGGCCTACCTAGTTTGCGCCGGCCGTGGTTGCAACAGGATTTGCAATTGCCGGCATGCTGATTTTTTAGCAGGATTGCTGGGATTTGATCAGGTCCAGACTAGGGGCTCTATTACACTTTTTGTGCAAATTTGCAGCGCAAGTTAAAAAAGTCGCGCAAAAACGATCATGCATTAACGCTGCGCTCAGAAATCGGTGGGCAGACTGTTTTTTTCACACAATTCAACCAATCAGAATTAAGAACCACAATTGTCTCCCGTTCAGTTTTTGCGGCTGTCAAAGTCGATCTGAGTATATATGCTGCAGCAATAATAAAAACACGCACAACTCCTCCATTTTATTGTTTGGGTATGTGTAGAATGTGTAACTATACTGTGCTGTATTGTTTTTTCGTGCTGGTGTATTTGGTTCCTGCCAGGACGATCAGATTTGCCGTTACCACCAGCTTTTAAAAGACGTTAAAATTATGCGCACAAACGTCGTTCGTAAAAAGTTGCGTGGAGATTGTAATACCATCCTCGTACCAGCGCACGAACGCGTTTGCGCTCACAATGTTAAGTATAGGACGCGCGCACGAACTTGCGTTCACGCAGGTTTCGCGCAGGGTCACTCGCGTTAGACGTTAACGCGCATCGTATGCGCAAACCTTGTAATACGACATTCAGCGCAAAGGGTTAATGCGTTTTTGCGCACGCGCACATTTTTGCGCGAGGAATGTAATAGTGCCCTTGGTGTTTTATTGGTCGCTCTGTCTGGGCGGTGGCGTCTGATTTGCATATGATAACGCGGCCAGCTAGAGCCTGATGAGACCTGACCAGTCACTCTCACCTTTTCCCTCGTTTCCATGGTTACACACATTTTGTATTTGCCCTCCTGGTTGTGTTTAGTTTTTATTGCCTCCTCGTATAATTGACGTGGCTGCGCGCAGTGGGGGTCATTCACAATGTGTTGCTTTAGGAAACCTGGAGGAATTGCCGCGTGTCATATCGGGAACGTCCCGGCCTCTCTCCGCGTGTAAATTACTGGCGCCTCGTTCTCGGCATGCTGCTGCTGCTGCTGCTGCTGTTTTCGTGGTTATTTTGTGCGTTTGATCCTTTTTATTCGTCTTTTGATTTTGCCGTTTTTTCTCGGATTTTTCCATGTTTAGGTTCTGGGTTCGAGACCACCCGCTCTCTAACACCGGCGGCAGTGACTGCGCCTACCTTCACATGTTCGGAAACTGGCACAGTGAGAGCTGCGCCACCACCCTGCATTACATCTGTGAGAGGGAAATGTAACGAGCGCAGGGGGCGGAGCCTCTGGAGAGAACGCAGAAATAAACAGACTTTCACCGGAGATTATTGTGTCTGACATCACCCCGAGAAGGCGAGTGTCTGCCCGGCACAGCGAGTGGACAAAAGCATGAAGAATGGAGGAACCAGGGAGATTTACTGCACCTCCACCCTGCACCACAGCCACTGCACCTCCACCCTGCACCACAGCCACTGCACCTCCACCCTGCACCACAGCCACTGCACCTCCACCCTGCACCACAGCCACTGCTCCATTACAGCACCTCCACCCTGCACCACAGCCACTGCACCACAGCCACTGCACCACAGCCACTGCACCTCCACCCTGCACCACAGCCACTGCTCCATTACAGCACCTCCACCCTGCACCACAGCCACTGCACCACAGCCACTGCACCTCCACCCTGCACCTCAACCCTACACTGCATCCACTGCACCTCCACCCTGCACCACAGCCACTACACCTCCACCATGCACCACAGCCACCGCACCTCCACCCTGCACCACAGCCACTGCACCTCCACCCTGCACCACAGCCACTGCTCCATTACAGCACCTCCACCCTGCACCACAGCCACTACACCTCCACCCTGCACTGCAACCACTGCTCCATTACAGCACCTCCACCCTACACTGCAGCCACTGCACCACCACCCTGCACCAGAGCCACTGCACCACCACCCTGCACCACAGCCACTGCATCTCCACCCTGCACCGCAGCCACTGCACCTGCACCGCAACCACTGCTCCATTACAGCACCTCCACCCTGCACCACAGCCACTGCACCTCCACCCTGCACCGCAGCCACTGCTCCATTACAGCACCTCCACCCTGCACCGCAGCCACTGCCCCATTACAGTACCTACACCCTGCACCGCAGCCACTGCCCCATTACAGTACCTACACCCTGCACCGCAGCCACTGCACTATTACAGCACCTCCAAGCTGCACCGCAGCACCTCCACCCTGCACTGCAGCCACTGCTCCATTACAGCACCTCTACCCTGCACCGCAGCCACTGCATCTCCACCCTGCAGCGCAGCTACTGCTCCATTACAGCACCTCCACCACAGCCACTACTCCATTACAGCACCTCCACCCTGCACCGCAGCCACTGCACCATTACAGCACCTCCACCCTGCACCACAGCCACTACTCCATTACAGCACCTCCACCCTGCACCGCAGCCACTGCTCCATTACAGCACCTCCACCCTGCACCACAGCCACTACTCCATTACAGCACCTCCACCCTGCACCGCAGCCACTGCTCCATTACAGCACCTCCACCCTGCACCGCAGCCACTGCATCTCCACCCTGCAGCGCAGCTACTGCTCCATTACAGCACCTCCACTCTGCACCGCAGCCACTGCACCATTACAGCACCTCCACCCTGCACCGCAGCCACTGCACCATTACAGCACCTCCACCCTGCACCACAGCCACTACTCCATTACAGCACCTCCACCCTGCATCGCAGCCACTGCTCCATTACAGCACCTCCACCCTGCACCACAGCCACTACTCCATTACAGCACCTCCACCCTGCACCGCAGCCACTGCTCCGTTACAGCACCTCCACCCTGCACCGCAGCCACTGCCCCATTACAGCATCTCCACCCTGCACCACAGCCACTGCTCCATTACAGCATCTCCACCCTGCACCGCAGCCACTGCTCCATTACAGCACCTCCACCCTGCACCGCAGCCACTGCTTCATTACAGCACATCCACCCTGTACCGCAGCCACTACTCAATTACAGCACCTCCACCCTGCACCACAGCCACTGCTCTGCCACTGCACCTCTCCCCTGCCCCAAGCCACCACTCCATCACTGCACCTCTACCCTGCACCACAGCCACCACTCTGTCACTAAACCTCGACTAAGCACCAGAGCCACTGCTCTGCCACTGCACCTCCACCCTGCACCACAGCCGCCACTCCGTCACTGCACCTCTCCTCTGCACCACAGCCTCCACTCTGTCACTGCACCTCTCCCCTGCATCACAGCCACTGCTCTATCACTAAATCTACACCCTGCGCCACAGCCACTGCATTTCCACTGCACCTCCCCAGCACCACAGCCACTGCACCTCCACCCTGCACCACACCCACCACTGCTGTCACTGTATCTCCACCCAGCACCACAGCCACTACTGTCACTGCACTTGCACCACAGCCACCGCTCCGTCACATGGCACCTGCAGAATCAGTAAGGAATCATTGCGGACGTATAACAGTTATTGCTAATAGTGATTTATAATATGCCGGGAATATATTCAACTAATAAATGATAATAAAGATCAGATTTGTTTCCATATAAAGCGTCTTGGTCTGATTTGTCGCAATGGAAACCTCTGTTTGGTCTTTCAGTGTACACTAATAGAAAGAATTGAGGACGTTAAATTTAATTTCAAAGCTTTATCCTATACTATAAAAGAGTAAGGCTTGGCGTATCCGTCGCCAAGCCTCCTCTGCACATGCGCGCGCAACCAGCGGCGGTTGGCTGCGCGCGCATGCAACCGTCGCGGCACGAGCCGGCTGTGCGCTCGCCGCGGCGGTTACAAGATGCACACGCAGCAGCCGGCTGCCGTGCGCATCCAACCCCTGAACGGCGAAGGGAAAGTTCCCTCACTTCCGCTCTTTGAAGGACCCAAGCCGCGGTCACGTGGGAGTCCCACGTGACCGCGGCTTGGGTCCTTCAATGAGCGGAAGCGGGGAAACTTTCCCTTCGCCGCTCAGCAGGTAAGTATGCCGGAGCTCCAGGGGCGGCTGTCCGAATGCCGATAGAGCATTCGAACAGCCGCCCCATGTCTGGTTTGGGGTCTGAGCTGGGCCATATCCATGAGAGCTTGGGGGGCAGTATATCCAGGAGCTGGGGCAATATATCCACGAGTTGGGGCAATATCCACGAGCTGGGGCAATATATCCTCGAGCTGGGGCAATATATCCTCGAGCTGGGGCAATATCCATGAGCTGGGGCAATATCCATGAGCTGGGGCAATATCCATGAGCTGGGGCAGTATATCCATGAGCTGGGGCAATATATCCATGAGCTGGGGCAATATGTCCATGAGCTGGGGCAATATATCCATGAGATGGGGCAATATCCACCTGCTGTGGCAGTATATCCACGTGCTGGAGCAGTATATCCATGTGCTGGGGCAGTATATCCATGTGCTGGGGCAGTATATCCATGTGCTGGGGCAGTATATCCATGTGCTGGGGCATATCCATGTGCTGGGGCAGTATATCCATGTGCTGGGGCAGTATATCCATGTGCTGGGGCAGTATATCCATGTGCTGGGGCAGTATATCCACGAGCTGGGGCAGTATATCCACGAGCTGGGGCAGTATATCCACGTGCTGGGGCAGTATATCCACGAGCTGGGGCAGTATATCCACGTGCTGGGGCAGTATATCCACGAGCTGGGGCAGTATATTCCACGAGCTGGGGCAGTATATATCCATGTGCTGGGGCAGTATATCCATGTGCTGGGGCAGTATATCCATGTGCTGGGGCATATCCATGTGCTGGGGCAGTATATCCATGTGCTGGGGCAGTATATCCATGTGCTGGGGCAGTATATCCATGTGCTGGGGCAGTATATCCACGAGCTGGGGCAGTATATCCACGAGCTGGGGCAGTATATCCACGTGCTGGGGCAGTATATCCACGAGCTGGGGCAGTATATCCACGTGCTGGGGCAGTATATCCACGAGCTGGGGCAGTATATCCACGAGCTGGGGCAGTATATCCATGTGCTGGGGCAGTATATCAGCGTGCTGGGGCAGTATATCCACGAGCTGGGGCAGTATATCCACAATAGACTGCCCTCTGGGCAGGCTTTCCACCTTGTTCAGTGATAAAACAATAAAGGAACGTTTTGCAATGGCCGATCCAAGACAAGTAACCAAGGAAACCGAGAACCAATCAGGGAACAGTAGGAGCAAAAAGATCCCGGCACAGCCCCGCCTCCTTCTGTCTTTGCTTCCGCCTTGCATGGTGGCCTCGTCGCTCTCTGCGTCTTTTCTTCCCGGAGTTGTTGTTTTCCCTTGTAGTGGGATGCTGATCTGTGTAGGGAGGTCCCCTGTGGGTCGCAGGACCCTCTCCTCCGCTTTTTCCTACCTTACCTGTGTGTTCTGCTGTGCGTGACTCGGGGACATACTCCGTATCGCTGGCTGGCAGTTGTGTTCCAGAGCTCTGCCGCAATTGTGCGGCTCCAGTTTTTTGTGCTGTGGCCTTTATTCTGTGTTCTTTTCATCCACTGTTGGTCATGCTGTGCATCTTCGGCACGTCTCGTTTCCTCAGCTTGTGTCATGCTTCTAGCCTCCGGCTGCCATTTTGTGTGCAGAGCCGAGTCTGCCTGCCCGGTAGCCACATCTGCTGTACTGGGTGAACCCCTTGCCACCAATCGGGTGAGCCCTAATATCTCATCCCCCTTCTGGGTGAGCTCTGTAGCCACGTTTGCCTTCATCATGGCCTTTGATCCAGTTTTCTCCTCTTCAGAGGAGTTTCAGGCCTGGCTTTGCTTGACCATGTCTGACTTCCTGCCATCCGGGGCCATATTAACATAGGGGCTGATGGAGCAGCAGCTCCAGGCCCAAACCCCAGATTAGGCCCAGAGAAAGGAGAACTATCATGGTTATTCAGAGAGCGGTGAAAAGCAGGAGAATAACTGGAGAATGGAAAATTCTAGGTCACAACAGCCAAACCAGAAAAATTCTCCCATTCATCTCACTTTCCAAATCAGCTATTTTGACCTAGAATATTCTGTTCTCCAGTCATTCTCCTGCTTTTCACCTCTCTCTGAATAACCCTGTATGTCTGCATTGATGTAAATTTGGACCCTTGTATCTCCAACCCCATAGCACTTATAGGCTCATGTCAGAGCATGGCCTTTCCAATGATACCAAACATGACCAGGTATTATGTAAAAGACAGCAATATTTTTCACTTCACTTCAATTCAATTCAATGAACAATGATCCTGCACTAACTCACCATCTCATTTCTCATGTCACTAACAAGTGTGGGGGTGATGGCACAATCTGTTATTACGAATTGTTACGTCGAAAACCTAAATGCCGTGCTCAGTGGTGTATTTAGGTTTTGTGCTGCCCTAGGCCTGACTAAACTCGTGCACCCCCTAATTTAAATTTGAGGCACCACTTCCTGTCAAGGGCACACCTCTTCCTGGTTAATCCCCACCCTTCCTCTTTAAGCTCCACCTTTTCCTCTCTTTATATTAAAAGTGGATACCAAGTGCCTACTTGTATATTTTGTATACCATTTCAAATGTATCTATTGAGATAAATAAAATCATGAAATGTTTAAATTCAAGCATTTTTACAAAGAACAGCCACGCATGTCAAGTCTACTGGCTCACAGCCGCTCTAATTGGTTGAACAATAAAACCCACAGAAGCGTGCACTGCATATGAGCGTATCACAGAGCTGCACAGCAATAAAACCCACAGAAATGGGCACTGTGTATGAGCATATCAGAACTGCACAGCAATAAACCTCACAGTAATGTGCAGTGTGTATGAGCATATCCCAGAGCTCCAGGGCAATACAACTCACTGTAATATACAGTGTGTATCACAGAATCCACAGCAATAAAACTCCCAGCAATGCAATGTGTGGTGTGTGTCAGCGTATCGGAATTCACAGCAATAAAACTCCCAGCAATGCAATGTGTGGTGTGTGTCAGCGTATCAGAATCCACAGCAATAAAACTCCCAGCAATGCAATGTGCGGAGTGTATGAGTGCATCAGAATCCACTGCAATAAGACTCCCAGCAAACCGAGTGAATATGAGCACACAGCAATTATTTATTCTATATTTACCAGCCTCCGTATGTGGTAGGGCTGTGTGCAGAGTCAGCAGGGACTGCGTACGGACTCAGCAGGAGGTCCCTCCAGGCCACGTTAGGATCGCGGCTGTGCCTGTGCGTGGAGCCATCTTGTCAGCAGTGGGGTGCCACTGCCAGAGGGTGCACCGTGGCTTTGATTCCCTTCCTGTTGGGTGCTCAGTCCAGAATAGAGTGAGAGTCTGTGTTAACGAAAGGGTGAGCAGCTGCGTGCATGTCACGTGGTTCAGCCAGTCAGGTGGCACTGAGACTCAGTACCACCTGACTGGCCGGACTGCGTGACCTGCACAGACGCAGCCTCACCAGGAGCCAGGCAGCTCAATGACAAATTTCTATCACTGCAGTGCTGGTTAAAGAAAGGTCCACTTTAAACAGCAGTAAGCAGACAGGGCTTCATATTCTGCTGATACCCCCCATTTACATGCCATTTACTGTCATCTTCTCTCTCTGCACACAAATCACATCCCCCTCCCCTCTCCTAGAGCTGTTGCGGGGCAGGGGAGGAGCTATGGAGGGAGGAGAGGGGGATTTTTATTCTATTTGATTTTATTCCGTATGCAAATGCCCTGCGCCGCTGCTCGTTGTTTGAGAACACAGCTCAAAGCTGACACACAGTGACAGTGGCACCTCCTAGTACCCCCTAATGACACTCCTAAATAATCACTGGTACCTGGGGCGGCCCACCCTCTGCCACTCCCCTAAGTACACCACTGCTCTGTGATATGCTCACACACAAGTTTGGCGAACTGCCAGCAAGTACGGTGCTGTTTGAAGGCATTGCAAATCCCCATAGAGAAGTAATGGTTAATCTATTCAGAGAAGACCAAACAACAGAGAAATGGCAGTGAAATGCCCTAATGTTCGGTGGTTTCAATCAGCAGGTTTATTCAGGCGAACCCCATAGGTCTCAATGTTAAAAATATTCCCGTTTTTATGCAATATTTAATAAACCATTTATTATTTTAATCTGCAGTAAAAAGTCTGCGCTGCAGCGAAGCGCACTGGGGGACTTTGGATCCCTGCGTCACTAATCTTTACACAAGGTCAAGTGAGGTGTCATTGGTCACTGATGTCAAAGGTGACTTACAGGTCTATTCAAAAAAGGTGAAACTCAGTAGGGATGAGCTGTTCGGTTCGGAGTTCGATTTGAACATCGCATGTTTGCGAACTACGAACATTTCCGCGTGTTCGCCGCATGGTCGCCCACAATGCACCACAATGGACCACAATGCACTTTTCCACTGGCCTGAAGCCTGTAATTGGCTACAGCCTTGCACCTGACCACAGGTCAGGTGCAAGACTATGCCAATCACGGCTCAGAGTCCTGATTGGGCAAAATTTGCCCAATCATGGGCTCACAGAGCTAAATCCCGCAGCACACTATATAAGGCTTCAGCACGCGTTTGAGAGGAGATTGTTCTTGTGTTAGTGTGTGTCCTTACTGCCGGTCTGCCACCAGCTACTGGGGGGGTCTCATTTCTACAAAATATCTGGGAATTGTTCTAATCCGTGTGTTCTCACTGCCACCCAGTATTTTGGGTGGTCAGTAATTTCTACAAAATATTTGGGAATTGTTATAATCCGTGTGTTCTCACTGCCACCCAGTATTTTGGGGGGTCATTAATTGCTACAAAATATTTGGGAATTGTTATAATCCGTGTGTTCTCACTGCCACCCAGTATTTTGGGGGGTCATTAATTGCTACAAAATATTTGGGAATTGTTATAATCTGTGTGTTCTCACTTGCTGCCACCAAGTATTTTGGAGGGTCAGTAATTTCTACAAAATATCTGGGATTTGTGGTAATCTGTGTCTTGCGACTCACTGTCACCCATCAGGGGGTCTCACTGATTTATAGTGAAATGGATGAAATATCCGTCCTTCGGATGCCAGTCTCTGTTCTAAACGGTGGAGAAATCAGGTAAGTCAAAGTGCGCACTTAAAGAAATCACACAGACAACGGATTGGTCAATGCAGCCTCTCTAGCTAAAGCCAGTGACTTCCCCTTTTTAATGATAGATTTTGATACAGTTTGGTGCATAAGCGAGTGGGCGTCAACTTAACATTTTAGTCAATTTCAGCATAAAATTTTGCACGTACAGATTATTTTATTAACTATATAAGAATCAAATATCAGCTATTTCTAAAGGTCAAGGTATCATGCGTCATTGACAAGTGTCAGCCGTTTTTCTCCATCATGCGTGTGTGGATGTCCTGTTCCAGGATGCAAGGTGGCCCACACCCGGCTTGATAACGAAATAAGACTCCTCATGACTTGTGGTTAGCTATTCTGTCGAAACAGAGAAGTTACACAAGATACATTTTGGTTTTATCTGAAAAGACAGTATTATTACTTCAGTTCTTAAAGACATTAACTACTTAAATGAGCATTTTTCTAGGCCTTTGACTATTATTAAAGCAGATACATATTCTTATCCATAACAATAGGAGGTTTTTGGGAATTGTAATCTGTGTCTTGTCACTGGCTGCCAGCTATCAGGGTGTGTCACTGAGTTATACCAGAGGTCTGTAAATCTTTAATCTTTATACCAGAGTTGAATCAGAGTTCTGTATATGCTTAATCTATATATCACTCACCATGTCTGAAAGAACAAAAAGGACAGGCAGACGCTCCCAGGCACAGATAAGAGGGCAAGCAGCTTCTGTGTCAGGAGGCTGTGCCTCTGGTCGTCGTAGATGTGGTGCATCCTCTGCAGGTGCACGCTTGTCCTTTCTGGCCGTCTTAAGCACCATACAGAGGATTTGGTGGATTGGCTAACCAGGCCATCCTCATCCTCCGAGTCCTCTGCCAGCCAGGTTTGTAGTGCTTTACAGTCCACCTCAGCTGCCAAAGCATCTAATGCAGCCTCCATGTACACAGCTACTCCTGCCGTAGCCTCGCTATCACACACGGAGGAGTCAGCTGAATTGTTTGACTACAATGACAGTGACATGCTGCTTGAGGATGCGCAGCAACTACAGTGCTCTGATTCAATCTCTGAGGTTGAGGGGAATATAATCAACCTAGAGGAAGGGGGTGCCAGTGATGACACACAAATAACTGGCACTCATATTGCCCCAGCAGCTGCAGCATACTGCCGAGTTGGCTCCAGTGACGAGGAGATAGGGGGTGTTGACAATGATGATGAGGTCACTGACTCCACCTGGGTGCCTGATCAAACAAAGGAGTCAAGTGAGGAGGAGGAGGAGGCACAACAAACACGACCAATCGTAGCACTAGCAAGTCCAAGGCATCAGATGTCAGAGCTGCTCAGGTGCAGAGCGCTGTTGTCTCAAAGCACGCATCCAGGAACTCTGCTGTCTGGGAGTTCTTTAAGAAATGTGCAGCAGACCCCACCATTGCTATTTGTAATCTATGTCAGATGAGACTCAAGCGTGGGAAAGACACCGGACGCTTGGGTACCACGTGCTTGAGGCGACATATGACCTCCTGCCACACATCCCGTTGGCGCAAAACTTTGCATAGGTCCTCCTCACCTGTCTCTACCCCCAATATGTCCTGCTATGTCATTGACTCCAACCTCCACTGACAGGGATGATGCTACAGTAGTGGATGTACAATGTCCTTCCTCAGAATGTGACAGCATCCCATCAGTTGAAGATTTACACAGTCAGATTATGTTGCCCCAGCTGCTGCAGCGTAAGAATTCATATAGTCCCAACCATCCCCAAGCACAGCGTCTAAATGCCAGCTTAGCAAAATTACTTGCATTGCAGCTGCTGCCTTTCCAGCTGGTGGACTCTGCTCCCTTCCGTGAATTTGCTGAATGTGCTGTACCACAGTGGCATGTTCCAAAACGCCATTACTTTTCACGGAAGGCCATTCCACAACTATGCCAGCACGTGGAAGACAATGTTATGAAGTTATTGGGAAAGGCAGTCAGCAGCAAGGTGCATGTGATTTTAGACACGTGGTCCAGCAAG
This sequence comes from Leptobrachium leishanense, assembly GCA_009667805.1. Taxonomy (NCBI): domain Eukaryota; kingdom Metazoa; phylum Chordata; class Amphibia; order Anura; family Megophryidae; genus Leptobrachium; species Leptobrachium leishanense. Next base: position 2,530,567 of record CM019065.1, on the reverse strand, counting down.
CATGGACAGGGCCGTTACATTTCCTTCATGGCACACTGGGTAACTCTGATTGCAGCTGGGTGGGATCCAAGATGGAGCTCTGTGCTGGAGCTTGTTCATCCACCACGCCTCCATAAAGCTGCTTGTATGAGGTCTGTCTGCTCCACCACCTCTCCCTCTTCCTCCTCCTGTGTCTCTGGCGAAGTGGCAGTTAAACTGACGCCTGACAGGGGCTACGCAATGGCTCAAGCAAAAAGATGCCATACTGTGCTTGAGCTGGTTTGTTTAGGGGACAGGAGCCACACCAGGCCAGAAATTCTGTCAGCTCTGCAGGGGCAGGTGCAGAGATGGTTAACACCATGCCAGCTTGAGCTGGGAATGGTCGTCTGTGATAATGGCAGCAACCTTCTCTCCGCCCTACGCCTGGGTAAGTTGATGCATGTACCATGCCTAGCACATGTCCTAAATCTGGTGGTACAGCATTTCCTAAACAGGTGCACAGGGCTGGCAGAGCTTCTCAGCCAGGCCAGAAAAGTCTGCAGCCACTTCAGACGGTCATTCCCAGCAAGTGTTCACCTGGCAGAAATTCAAAGAGAATTCCACCTTCCCACAAACCGTCTGATCTGTGACATGCCCACCAGGTGGAACTCGACATTATCAATGCTGCAGCATCTGAACAAGCAGCAGAGGACCATCAACGAGTACCTGTGTGAGTATGGCACAAGGACAGGTTCAGGTCAACTTGGTTTCCCTCCTGCAGTGGCTGATGATCAAGGATGCATGCACTATACTGTCACCATTTGAGGAGGCAACGAGGATGGTGAGCAGGGAAAGTGCATGCATCAGTGACACAATTCCTTTAGTGTTCCTGCTGGAGCACACTCTACGGGGAATTATAGATGTGGCTCTAGAGGCAGAGCAGCGGGAGGAAGAGGAGGCCATCCCTAGCTCTCAAGGTCAGACAGGAGGAAGATGAGGAGGAGGAGGAATATTTAAGTAGTGGGGCATTGAAGGTGGGGATTCCTCAAGGGAGGGTTTTGTGTGCCCAGAAAGCCAAGGACTAGTATGTGGCTGGGAAGAGGAAGTGCACGATGGGGTCATCCTCCTCATTGACCAGGAAGACTCGGAAGCTAATGCCACCTCCAACCTACGCTGCATGGACTCTGTAGACCGGCTGACATTCATAAAAATGAATCAGTCCTGGATCAGCAGCTATCAATCCCTTGATGCTGACATTTCGGAATAGATCGGGGATGTCTTCTGCATTCACTAAACCTCCACCACTGAACTCTTCCACAATACCACAAAGGGGTTACTGTGTGAAGGCACTTGCTGCCAGCAAAGGCACAATATTTGGGTGCACTTACACTGTCGCCTATATTACCAGATTGATATCTTTTTAATATAGGACTGTCACGGAATGGCCCAGCACCCTCAGCCAGGGGCGGTTCATGGTGACGGGGTTTTGTCCATAGACTTTTAGGTGCCGTTGCACCCACGGAGTTCCGTTTTATATTTTATTTAGATGTGGTTTTGTGTGTGGTGTAATAAAAGTGTCCCCATTTGTGTATTGCGAAATGTATGAAAATTTTTTGTGTGTGCCTTGCCCGCCGCCATTTTCCCAGCGCCTCGTGGATCCGGTCAGAATGATCGGATCGGAAAATGGCCGATTCGGACCATCCGGTCGAATCGCAAAATGGTCGATTCGGACCATCCGGTCCGAATCGGCAACTCCCCGATTCGTAACCGCCAATACGAATCGGGTCCCGGGTGCCTCCTGCCAGCGAGGGCCAATGGGACTTGTGTGGGCGGGCAGGGATTCCCATTGTTCTGATATTGTGTTAGAGGTTATAAATATATGTGATGTGTAAAAATAAAGCAGATTATACAGTGCATTCAGCTTCGACTGGTGACTTTTATTCTCGGCCGTATTTTCTGAGATCCCACGCGGTCTTCAGAGTGCGGCGTCCTGAGATAAGATCCGAACCGAACACTCTGTGCCTGCATCTTGCATCAGGACAGAGGTATAGCGTATGACCATCGGTTTTCGGAATATTCGACCAAGGCTCCGACATCCGATCCGAAGGCGTGGCCCATCTACCGCGCTTCGGTATATCGAGCGGCATGTGAGTAGATCCGAATATTCACTCGACGGAGATCCCCCATCAGATCCGAATATTCACTCGACAGAGATCCCCCATCAGATCCGAATATTCACTCGACGGAGATCCCCCATCAGATCCGAATATTCACTCGACAGAGATCCCCATAAAATCCGAATATTCACCCGAGGGAGATCCGATCTCCGTATCTGTACGAGCGCTCCGCAGACGTTCCCCCACACCAACAAAGTCAGTGAACCAGCTGCTTGGGACGCTGAGTACCGTGTTGCTCAGTGGTCGGGCTGGTTCCACGCAGGGGTCCCCTCCACCGCCCGCTAACCCTTCTCCAGGGTCACTCCAGGCCGCACGAGACGCCGAGTGCCAGTGCCACTCGGTAGTCGGGCCAGCGGTAAGCGCTGTGGGGCACGCAGATAAGAGCACACCCGCAGGCGGACAACATCCATTCCGCCACACTGGTGGCAGCGGTGGGATAAGCTCTCTGCAGACCCCAAGGAGACCCTCACTATGGCCGAGTACGGTGCCTACAAGCGGGACGTCCTGCGTGGCATGCTAGAGAATCGGGGAGGCACCCCGGGCTTCAAGAGCAGGGACGCTATGATTGAGGAGCTACGGAGATTAGACCAAGGGGCGGCGTTCGCAGTGTTACCCCCTGACACCGCACCTGCACCTGTCCCCGCCGAGTCCGACGAAAGCGATCTCCAGCGGAAGGTGCGGCAGCGGGCCATCCTCTATGGAACGGCCCCATCGGAGGCTGTCATGCAGAATTTGATTCGGGAGATCAGTCAGGAAGAGGAGCGGGAAAAAGAGCGTGTGCACGAGCTACGGCTGGCTGAGGTGCGGGGCCGACGGGACAGCAGCCCTCGTTCGGACCGTCCCACCGGGCACAAAGTGCCTTTTCAGGCGTTCAAGGAGTTCTGTGAAACAGAAGAGATAGAGAGCTACCTCCAGGACTTCGAACGCCTGTGCCAAGTGCACGAGGTCCACCGTGCCGACTGGGTGAGAATCCTGGTGTGCAAGTTGCAAGGCCTACCGCACGGTGCCGGACGAGGAGGCCACCAACTACACGCACATGAAGCAAGCTTTGCTGAGCCGGTTCGCTGTGACCCCGGAAGCCAGCCGGGCAAAGTTCAGGAATTCTCGCCGGCCCAATGGCGCTACCCACGTTGAGTGGGCCCACTGATTGCAGCGGGACTTACGCACCTGGTTCCTGGGTAGCAAATACCCAGCTGCTACTGCTCGAGCAGTTCTTCGAGCACACCCCCTCCGCCATCCGGGAGTGGGTGCGAGATAAGAAACCCCAAACAGTGCAGCAAGCGGCTATTTGGGCAGATGAGTACGCTGACACCCGGAAGGTTACCGGGGGAGGGCGATCCCTGCCCTTCCGCCCCGCTCTACCTGCTCCTCCACCTCCAACACCGGCGGTTCGGACGCCGGCGATCCGACCCACCAGTCGGCCCAACAACTTGGCCAACGTCCGCTGCTATGGGTGCAACCAAGATGGGCACTACAAGCAGAATTGCCCCAACCGACCGGACTTGGCACGACCTCCCATCAGACCTTCATCATCCGCCCATTGCTGTGACACCGAGACCCCGTGGCCGGAGGTCCCGGAAGAATGGGAGCGGCTACATGAGGCCGACCCCGTGCAAGCCGCCTCGGCCGACAACCGCCATCATCACCGTCAGGCGGTGTGGATAAACGGGCGAGCCGCTGAGGGGCTTCGGGACTCCGGGCTACTATTACCCTGGTACGGCCCCACTTGGTCCAGCAGAACGACCGCCTGCACAACACCATCGCAGTGCGGGTGGCCGGAGGGAAGGTTCTCTGGCTTGAGACGGCACGGGTTCACCTGGACTGGGGGACCGGGGAGAAAGTAGTGAGGGTGGGGTTGTTGAACCAATTGGCGGCCGAGGTGCTCCTCGGTAACGATTTGGGACGGCTGGTCTCTTCTTATTCCACAGATGCGGCCGCCCAGTAACCACCGGCAACAGAGCCAACGCCACGACAGGGGCACTCCGATCGGGACCCAGGTGAGATCCCAACCGAAACCTCCCCGACTTCCTATACCCCGACGAATCTCGACTCCTCCCTTTCCACCTGACCCCCCTTCCCCGTGGAGCTCCCCGGAGACGCTTCGCCACCAGACCCAGACCGATCCCACGTTACAGTGCTACCGGGATCGGGCCGGTAAAGGCCTGGACGATAAGAGAAATGACAGGATAGAGTGGGAGGATGGGCTTCTCTACCGGTACACCGCGAGGGAGGGGTCCAAGAAGAAGCAGGTTCCGCAGAAGCAGAGGGTAGTACCCCAGGGCCCTAGACAGGAACTTCTGCGCTTGGCTCACGATATCCCCCTTGCAGGTCACCTAGGGCAGAAGAAAACCCGGCACTGGTTGGCGCACGCGTTTTTCTGGCCCCGCCTCAGCGAAGACACCCGCGAGTACTGCCGCACCTGCCCAGTTTGCCAAAAGACTGGGAAGGCAGGGGATCACCCGAAAGCGCCCCTGCACCCCATGCCCATCATCCAGGAGCCCTTTAGCCGGGTGGCGGTTGACATCATTGGGCCGTTGCCACGCCCCAGTGCCACCGGTAAGAGGTACATCCTCACCGTAGTGGACTATGCTACCCGGTACCCCGAGGCTGTGGCCTTGGGCAACATCCAGGCGGACACCGTAGCGGACGCTCTTCTACGGGTGTTCACGAGGGTGGGGTTTCCCCGGGAAATCCTATCCGATCAGGGTACCCAGTTCACCGCTGAGCTCACCCAGCAGCTCTGGCGTCTCTGTGGTGTTAAGGCGCTGCACAGCGCCCCGTATCACCCCCAGACAAACGGGCTGTGCGAGCGGTTTAACGGGACCCTGAAACAGCTCATCCGGGCCTTTGTGCACGAAAGCAAGGATTGGGAGAAGTATCTACCGCGGGGTACTACCGGAAGTTCGAACCCCATTACAGTGACCTGGCCAAACCCCTGACTGACTTGACGAAGAAATCCCTGCCCCGCCAAGTCCTGTGGTCCCCGGAGTGCGAGCAGGCCTTCCAGCAACTGAAGGCCGCCCTGACCCAAGCTCCCCTGCTAGCAGCTCCCAACTATAACAAGCGTTTTGTCGTCCATACAGACGCTTCAATGTTCGGACTGGGAGCTGTCCTAAGTCAAGTGGGGGACGACGGGGGGGATCACCCGGTGGCGTTCATCAGTCGGAAGCTGTTACCACGGGAGGTGGGGTATGCTGCGGTGGAGAAGGAGTGCCTGGCCTTGGTCTGGGCCCTACGGAAGCTCCAACCCTATGTCTACGGTCGGTCCTTCACCGTGATGACCGACCATAACCCCCTGGTGTGGCTCAACCGAGTGGCGGGGGAAATCGGCCGCCTGTTGCGGTGGAGCCTGGCTCTCCAACCCTTTAACTTTACCATTCAATACCGGCCCGGGTCGCAAAACGGTAACGCGGATGGGTTATCGCGGCAGTCGGCCGGGAACCAGGGATTGGGGAGCCCCGACTACCCCGGTACGACCCGTTGGGGTCCAACCGGGTGCATCGGACCTTGGGAAGGGGGAGGAGTGTCACGGAATGGCCCAGCACCCTCAGCCAGGGGCGGTTCATGGTGACGGGGTTTTGTCCATAGACTTTTAGGCGCCGTTGCACCCACGGAGTTCCGTTTTATATTTTATTTAGATGTGGTTTTGTGTGTGGTGTAATAAAAGTGTCCCCATTTGTGTATTGCGAAATGTATGAAAATTCCTTTGTGTGTGCCTTGCCCGCCGCCATTTTCCCAGCGCCTCGTGGATCCGGTCAGAATGATCGGAAAATGGCCGATTCGGACCATCCGGTCGAATCGCAAAATGGTCGATTCGGACCATCTGGTCCGAATCGGCAACTCCCCGATTCGTAACCGCCAAAACGAATAGGGGCCCGGGTGCCTCCTGCCAGCGAGGGCCAATGGGACTTGTGTGGGCGGGCAGGGATTCCCATTGTTCTGATATTGTGTTAGAGGTTATAAATATATGTGATGTGTAAAAATAAAGCAGATTATACAGTGCATTCAGCTTCGACTGGTGACTTTTATTCTCGGCCGTATTTTCTGAGATCCCACGCGGTCTTCAGAGTGCGGCGTCCTGAGATAAGATCCGAACCGAACACTCTGTGCCTGCATCTTGCATCAGGACAGAGGTATAGCGTATGACCATCGGTTTTCGGAATATTCGACCAAGGCTCCGACATCCGATCCGAAGGCGTGGCCCGTCTACCGCGCTTCGGTATATCGAGCGGCATGTGAGTAGATCCGAATATTCACTCGACGGAGATCCCCCATCAGATCCGAATATTCACTCGACGGAGATCCCCCATCAGATCCGAATATTCACTCGACAGAGATCCCCCATAAGATCCGAATATTCACCCGAGGGAGATCCGATCTCCGTATCTGTACGAGCGCTCCGCAGACGTTCCCCCACACCAACAAAGTCAGTGAACCAGCTGCTCGGGACGCTGAGTACCGTGTTGCTCAGTGGTCGGGCTGGTTCCACGCAGGGGTCCCCTCCACCGCCCGCTAACCCTTCTCCAGGGTCACTCCAGGCCGCACGAGATGCCGAGTGCCAGTGCCACTCGGTAGTCGGGCCAGCGGTAAGCGCTGTGGGGCACGCAGATAAGAGCACACCCGCAGGCGGACAACATCCATTCCGCCACAAGGACCGCATGGTCCACCCCTGCACTCTTCCACAATACCACAGCGGGGTTACTGTATGATGGCACTTGCTGGCCTGGCACCAAAGGCACAATATCTGGGTGCACTGACGCCGTTTAACAGATTCATAACTTTTTAATATAGGACCACATGGTCCACCCCTGCACTCTTCCACAATACCACAGAGGGGTTACTGTATGATGGCACTTGCTGGCCTGGCACCAAAGGCACAATATTTGGGTGCACTGACGCCTGTACCAGATTTATATAATTTTAATTTTTTGGAACGCAGGGTCCAACCCTGCACTCTTCCTCAATACCACAGAGGGGTTATGGTGTGACGGCACTGTTGCCGACACTAAAGGCCCAATTTTAAAGCACCTATTATTACTTTCATCCAAAGCCTGCATAAGTTTCACAATAATTTAGCCAAAAAAATCACTAAACTTGTTCTGCGCATCCTAAAAGGTCTCCTCTTTTAATACAGGCCACCGCCCCAAGCAGTTGTTTATGAATAGATTAAAGGAAAACTGTTTACTGTCATTTGAAACATCGTTTATTTGTTTTTAAAGGTTTCTATACATCCTACAAATCCGCCACTTCAAGGGCAGGTTATGGGGACCTCCTAGGCACGATATTTGAAGGAATTTTTAGTTTTTATTTTTAACCCTTATTTCATGGAAAACTCACTGTCAACATTTTTTTTAAAACATTTTGTCCTTGTTTCCTGTCCCCCTGGGCACTACCCGGACCCCCATACACCTTTTATGGCAAATATCTTGCATATATGCCCTCTTGGAGGACACTCTAAAAACCGAACTTTTGACTCCCATTGACTTGCATTGAGTTCGGTTCGTGTTCGAGTTCGAACTTGAACTTTCAAAATTGTTCGAGTTCGAATGCGAACCGAACACGGGGGTGTTCGGCTCATCCCTAAATCTCAGGAGAACTGTCAGGAGAAGAGTACAATACATTCTAGACCAAATAGCTGATTTGGAAAGTGAGATAAATGGGAAAAAAATTCTGGTTTGGTTATTTTTTTTTTTGTAAATAAATTTTTTATTGAAAAGCATCATTCAACATAAATATGCATTTGTCCATATAGTCCCCTTTTACTTTTCAGTTTTAAACAGGAGTCAAGGGGGATGAGGGAATGAAAAACGTCCATAGATCCAAAAACAAAAAGAGGGGGGGGCCTGCCCAAGCCCCAAGAGAAAAGCCAGAAGGAAGAAAGAGAGGAAGGGGGAGAGGAGGGGGGACACTCATCTGAGAACATAGGAGGTCTTACATGAAGCAGAGTAGCGCATCTCCGTAAACGGCTAAAATCAGACACAATATGTGAGAAGCTGTCCGCACCCTAAGATCCCATCTGCTCAAGCCACGGGGACCAGACCCTATAATAGTTAGGTAATGTGTGGTTCCACACCGCTGTGAGTTCATCCATTAGTTGGACATCCCGGAGCTTAGTATAGATACGGTTGAATGTCGGGACAATTCCATGTCTCAGCCAGGACCCTACGGGCCGCTAGCATAATTTTAGCCAGCAATTTGTTCTCCGGTCCAGAGAAGTCAGTGATGGGCCTAGACAGTAAAAAGGCCCAGGGGTCTATACGAATGTCCCTGGCGGGGACTGCTGTAGTGAGTGTGTGGACCTCCTCCCAGAACACCTGAACCTGGGGGCAGGCCCACCATATATGAAAATAAGTGCCCTTTGCGCCGCAGCCCTTCCAGCACAGGTCCAGGGTGGCCAGGGTCATGCGGTACACCTGGACCGGTGTCACATACCATCGGAAGATTGTTTTGATCAACTGCTCCTGTTGTGTTGTGCAGAATGAAACCGACTTCATTGCCTCGTAAATATTGGCCCACTCCTCCGCCTCTAAAGATTCTCCAATATTAGCTTCCCAAGCCGCTATGTAAAGCAATTCCTTCCAGTCGAGTAAGGTAGTAGTGAGTGAGCATGGAGTATAGCGTGGAGGTCAAACCCTTGGGGTACGAACCTGTGAGGCACAAGTGTTCAAAACGGGAAAGGTAAGAGAGAGCTGCAGCCTTGATATGAGGGCCAGAGGCGAATGCTCTCAACTGAAGGTAATGTAGGGGATGTGCCAGGGAGTCCGGAGTTGGTGGTGTTAGTTCGTCCATCCAGAGCAACTCGCTCCCGGGATAAAGCTGACAAAGTCTCTGAGAGAGAGGGCAGGAGGGCAGGAGAGAGTGGACACCCATGGCTGGTGCCATTATAGATAGGGAAGGGGGTCGGGTCAGTCCCAGTCAGGATAATTTGGGCAAAGGGGGAGGGATAAAGCGACCAGATGGCCTTCAGGAGAGGATTAGGAAAACCTACGTGCTCCAGGAGAGAGAACAAGTAAGGCCTTTCCGCCCTGTTTAAAGCCTTCTCTGCGTCCAATGAGAGAAACAGAGAAGGCTCTCCACAAGTAAAAGCAAGCCACATTAAGTCAGTCCCTCGTCTGGTGTTTTTGTAAGCCTGTCTGAGAGGAATGAATCCAACCTGATCAGGGTGTATAAGACTGGTGTAAGAAGATTCGTGGGCGGGTCTGGTGGAATCGTTTGGTGGCCCCCCTGTGGCTTCTTGAGGTTCTGGTGTTATTTGCCCTTTTTCTCTCTTGTCTAAAACTCACCCCCTTTTATGTTCCAAATTTCTTTATCTAAGGACTGGCCTACAAGGGTGTGGCGTGACATTATTTATTTATTTATTTGCTAAGTATTTTTCCAAGAAAGATACATTGAGATTTCTCTCCTTTTCAAGTATGTCCTGAGTTTAAGAACATTGAAATTTTACAGTCGTTACAGAAATACGAAGTAATACAATGCAAGATGTGATGGAGCGACTGTACTCTGAGTACCTCCGTCCGTGGGCTGTCTCCCATGTAACAGTCGCCGGAGCAATCTTCCCTAACAGCTCCCTCAAAGCTTTGACCGCAGCCGAAAGAATGAGGCTCTCCATTCGAAGTCAAACAGTAGAATGCCAGTTTATTCACAGAGACACAGATACAGTCACCCCCAACCTCATTTACGCAAACAGCTGCACAGGACCTTCAAACAATGGACAATAGAATATGCTAGGAGAAGGGGGAGGGAGAATGCAGAGTAAACAAAAGGAATTTCTTATAGAGAGAACATCTACAATAGAGAGAGCAGGTACTATACAGAGATAGGTTAGAGAATTGAGGGAATGTACGCAAAATACACAACAAGAGACTATACAATAAATGCACAAGGGAATAACACAGACATCAGTACTCTTTTGTTTGCTGGCGGATGTTTAAAACAGTGAAAAGCGAAATAGTTTTGAAAGGTCCATCAATTCCCCAATAGTCTCTTAAATGGTGGAGGGGCTTCCGTCACACAGCTCCCCCTTTTGTTTCAAAGAGAGTGTTACCCTGTCAGGTATGTGTGGGGCTGACTGGTGGTATTGGGTTGCACCTCCATCTCCGTCTGTTGGGACAATTCATCAGCATTGTTGTTGTCCTTGCCGGGCCGATATTGTATGGTGAAATTAAACGTCTGTAATGCCAAGCTCCAGCGAAGCAGTCGGGGATTGTCTCCCGTGACCCTGTTAAGCCAAACAAGGGGGTTATGATCAGTAAGGCAGTTCGCCAAATCCTGGCGAATTGCCTGCACATACGGTGCCTGTTCGGTGCCGGTTCGAGGGCAGTGAAATCCCCATAGAGAAGCACTGCTTCGGCTATTCAGAGAACACAAACCAGCAGTGAAAGGTTCCCCTAATGCCCTGCCATTCGGTGGTATAATTCTGCAGGTTTATTCAGGAGTAGGGATGAGCCGTTCGGTTCGATCAGTTCGGATTTCGACTTGAACATTGGCAGTTCGAAAGTTCGCGAACTTCGAACTTTTTGGCGTGTTCGGTTCGAGTTCGAAAAAAAAATAATTTTGAAAAAAGTATAAAAAATGCTTAAAGATACTAAAAAAATCTAGAAATAAAGAGACTCTTTACTGCAGAATATTATAAGCAATGCTTTATTAGATATTGAATTAAAAAACTACCCAGGGCAAGAAGGCATGCATGTGGGCGATGATTACGGATGCAGTCAACGCGGTGGGAGGCAATGGACGGACTGTGTACGTCATCAAGAAGCGGTATGTATAATAGCATAAACATGTTACATACACATAACACACATTACATACATCTACCATCTACCAACATATGTCAACACATGCTGCATCGTAATGTATTACCTGTTTGTCAGACAAATGTGACTGTTATAAAATTATTCAGGCTTTATTTAAAATATTTGCACACGTGTACATTTTTCTGAAACTTTCACACCTCTAAATTACATGTTGCAAACATTCTCACCTCTAAATTATTATTTATTATTATTCATTATTTATAAAGCGCCAGCATATTCCGCAGCGAGCAATGACATGTGCTCTCAAACGGCATAAACATAAACAACAGGTGTTAATTAGTGTTTGGAAATAACATGTGCTTCTAATTTGTCTGGTCTCATGAATTTGATACATTGCCTGCAGACTGGAAGTGTCTCCTGAACATGTATCAACAACACCTGTGCTTCTGAATTCTAAGAAGTGTTCATTTCTACTACATGTTCCTCTGATATGCTGTTTAACCCCTTAACGCTTTCACTGCTGAGGCATTTCACCGCTGTGTGCTCAGCTCATTTTTACCGCTTTCGCTCATCATGTTTAAAAGCGATTTGAAGCCACATGTTATTAAATGACCCAGACATATTATATATATATATCGTTCTTTCCGGCAGACTCCGCAGATTCATAATATATCATTTTTATATGTATACGTCATGTCCTGCCTGTATATTAAGAAAAAAATGCAATAAAAATTGAATTTTTAATCATCTGAAGTATGTAAAGTGTTTTTTTTCACATTTTAGCACATGAGCGTTTGCGGTTATGTTTTCTATGGGGTGCGCTTGTACAAAAATTAGAAATGGGGACTTGTTACATTTTGTTGGGGGAAATTACGTGATTTTTAGCAAACGCACCCCATAATCATTAGTGCAGCATCATTGTTCACATTATAATTGAAATGTGAACAATATTGCTGCATTAATAAAAACAACACACAAAAAAAGTTTCTATTTTTTTTTTACATTACGGTTCTGGAGATATCGGGGTTCAAAGGAACCCCCTATCTCCACAATGGGATTTCCTTTGGAAATCCCTGGGCAGCTAAGGGTTCCCCGGCTATCGCATAGGGTGATGAAATTGGGCAGCGAGGGGGGACCAGGGGGTGGAGCCGCCATCCAAGATGGCGGCCCCCACCGGAGCTAGGCCGCACTTCGGCGAAGCAAGGTGCTGAAGTGCGACCCAGTGCTTGAGGGGTTAAAGCCAGGCACCACTTAAAAGGGGAGACTCTCTCCTTTTAAGCGGTGCCTGGCTTTTGGTGCTGCTCCTTCCATATTGGGAGGGAGAGGGATCCGAATGGATCCCCCCTCCCTTCCAGGCTATCTCCCGGGGGGTTGCCTGGAAATGACGTCATCGCGCATGGCGCGATGACGTCATTTACGTCGGGAGGAGCTTGACTTCAGCATCTGAGGACGCTGAAGTCAGAACGCCGCGGGACCCCGGACAGAGAGGTAAGTATCTCCGCCGGAGGTCCCGCACAGCTGATGACGTGTGGGGCACGTCCTCAGCATGTAACGTGCATCAATGAGGACATGTCCCATAGGGATGTGCGTTTCGGGTTTCGGAATCTCAGAATTTTCACGAAATTTCCCGATTCGTGCATTCGGATTCGGACAATTTTCCGAAAATTTTCAGATCCGAAAACGGCAGATCCGAACAAATTTCTGAGCCGAAACTAAAACTTTTCGGAATTTTCGAATGGACTAGAAATGTGTAAAATCGAAATTCATTTTCGTTCCATTCCTGATTTCGGTTCCATTTCAGTAATTTTGGACATCGTATTTTTCGGTTATATCGCTGATTCTGTAATTTTGTATCATTCCCATCTCAATGTATCCTTCTTGTAAAACATGAGAAATCTCAATGTATCCTTCTTGTAAAACATGAGAAATCTCAATGTATCCTTCCTGGGAAACCAGAGAAGTCTCAATGTATCCTTCTTGTAAAACCAGAGAAATCTCAATGTATCATTCTTGTAAAACCAGAGAAATCTCAATGTATCATTCTTGTAAAACATGAGAAATCTCAATGTATCCTTCCTGGAAAACCAGAGAAATCTCAATGTATCCCTCCCGGGAAACCAGAGAAATCTCAATGTATCCTTCTTGTAAAACATGAGAAATCTCAATGTATCCTTCTTGTAAAACCAGAGAAATCTCAATGTATCATTCTTGTAAAACCAGAGTGTGACGGAACGTGATGTTACTGTCCGCCTGCGGGTGTGCTCCAATCTGCGTAGGCTTCTTCCCCCTTTGTATTATCCCACCGGCCCGACTACCGTTGTGACACCGGCGTCTCGAGCGACCGGGATCAGCTTCGCGAGCGAGATGTCACCGTAGCGAGGGGGACCTTGACGTGGACCCAGCCCGACCACTGAGGGATGACCCTCAGCGTCCCGAGCAGCTGGCCACTGACCTGTACGTGAGCTTTTACAGTTAACGGTCAGAACAGGTTCCGCCCGCGAAGATTCGGATCTCTCGGCAATCGGATTGGCCGATGGTCGATCGTCCAGGGCTATTCGGATCACCCAGCGGTCGATGTGCCCCCTTCGCTACGCAACACTGACCTATTCGGATCTCCCGGTAGTTGCAGATATCCCAATTCGACCAGCACTCCGTTCGGATTTCGCGGTAGTCGATGCGCCCGCGCCCGGCAGAGTACTGATTCTTCGGATCTTCCGGTGGTTACATGAAAGGGACTCCGTCGGCTAGAGGCATTCGGATCGCGCGGCGGTCGAAGCGCTCACGCGTTGCCAGGTGCAGATTCTTCGGATCTCCCGGCAGTTAGCTGGATAGGCTCAGTCGGCTGTAGGTATTCCGATCGCGCGGCAGCGGCGCGCGGTATGTCTTCGTTCGTCCGGTGTGCTGAACCACGAGGGATGTCAGACACAGTTGGCAAATAGAGACACGAGACGCAGCTGCATGAACTCAAAACCAAAGACACTTTTATTTTTACAACACTGCATTTATACTTTTTACCACGAGCTCCACATCTGGAAAACCCCCTGCCCGCCCCCACAGGTATCATTGGCTAAGGCGCATCGGGGCGTTGCCGATTCGGAACCGGAAGGTTCGGATCGGCCATTTTATCTCCTGCTCCGCCCGATCCGAACACGCGGCGGCAGAAAATGGCGGCAAATTTAAAACGGCATCCGTTACACAATATCAACACTTTTATTTACAGGTACTCCTTCGGCCAGCTAGAATGCAGGAACGTTGGTGCAACGGCACAAATACATAGTTCATTAACTATCAGTGTCCGGATCCCCTGTCTCTGGCTGAGGGTGCTGGGCCAGTCCATCACATTCCTCCCCCGCCCCAAAGTCCGACGCACCCGGTAGGACTCCTACGGGTCGTGCCGGGGTAGTCGGTACTCCACCTTCCACCAAGTTCAGATCCGACCGTCGTGACAACCCGTCAGCATTGCCATTTTGGGCCCCTGGTCGATACTGAATAGTGAAGTTATAGGGTTGAAGCGCCAAGCTCCAACGCAACAGCCGGCCATTCTCTCCCGCCACCCGGTTTAACCACACCAGGGGATTATGGTCCGTGAGTACAGTAAACGATCGTCCATACACATATGGCTGAAACTTGCGTAGGGCCCAGACCAGAGCCAGACACTCCTTCTCCACCGCAGCATACCCCACCTCCCGCGGTAACAGTTTTCTGCTAATGAAGGCCACTGGATGGTCTCCCCCGTCGTCCCCCACCTGGCTCAGGACAGCTCCCAGTCCGAACATGGACGCGTCTGTGTGGATGATAAAACGCCGGTTATAATCGGGAGCTGCCAGTAGGGGAGCTTGAGTCAAGGCGGTCTTTAATTGTTGAAAAGCCCGCTCACAATCCGGGGACCACAGGACTTGTCGAGGTAGGGACTTCTTAGTCAGGTCTGTCAGGGGTTTGGCCAGATCACTATACCGGGGCACAAAAATTCGGTAATAACCTGCTGTACCCAGAAAGGCTAGAACTTGCGTCTTAGTTACGGGGGTGGGCCAGTCCAAGATAGCTTCTATTTTAGCGGGCTCAGGTCGCTGTACCCCGCACCCTACCCGGTGACCCAGGTACTGTACCTCTGCCATCCCCACCTTACACTTCTCAGGCTTGAGGGTTAAATTGGCGTCCCTGATGCGTCCCAGGACCGTCCCCACGTGGACCAAGTGTTCTTCCCAGCTCTGACTGTAAATGGCGATGTCGTCCAGGTACGCACACGCAAAACCCTGGAGGCCATCGAGGAGGCGATCTATTAAGCGTTGGAATGTGGCGGGGGCGTTCTTCATCCCGAACGGCATGACTTTAAACTGATACAAGCCGAACGGGGTGATGAAGGCCGACTTCGGGCGCCTCCTCGGCAAGGGGTATCTGCCAATACCCCTTGCACAGATCCACCGTGGTCAGAAAATGACCCCTGCGATCTGGTCCAGTAACTCATCGACCCGGGGCATCGGGTAGGCGTCAGTCGTGGTGCAATCATTCACCCGTCGGTAATCTACACAGAACCGAGTGGTCCCGTCCTTTTTGGGTACCAAAACCACGGGCGATGCCCACGGGCTGGCGGACGGCTCGATGACCCCCAGTTCCAGCATCTCCCGAATCTCAGTCCGCATGGTCTCCCGGACGGCCTCCGGAAGACGGTACGCCGGCTGTCGCAGAGGCCGCTGCCGGGGGTGTCCACGGGGTGAATGGCTTGGTCGGTATAACCCGGCAGGGCCGAAAAGACTTCGGAATAACCCCGAAGCAGTTGCCGTACTTGGGCCTGCTTTTCTGACCCCAACGCCTCCCCCAGTTGCACCTGATCCACACCCGAGGGTTGTTTAGTCACCCCCGGTAACTCTACCAGGGGAAACGGTTCCGTCTCCTCGCCCGCGGGAGCACATATGGCCTCCACGGTCTCCGGGCGTTCGTGAAAGGCCTTCAACATATTGACGTGGTACGTCCGTTGGATTCTGGTGTTCGCGCAACTCGCCACCACATAGGTGGTATCCCCCAGTCGGGTTACCACCGTGTAGGGACCTTGCCAGGCCGCCTGCAGCTTGTTCTGCCGCTGTGGTTTCAACACCAGAACCCGCTGTCCTACACAGAACGAGCGGCTGCAAGCAGCCCGGTCGTACCACGTCTTCTGTTGAGTCTGAGCGGCCTCCACGTTTTCCCGGACCAACCCCGCCAGTTCTGTCAAGCGCTCCCGGAGCTTCAGGACATAACTCACGACCGGGACTCCATCGTCCTCCTGCTCCCCCTCCCACTGGGACCTAACGAGATCCAGGGGGCCCCTCACCTGACGTCCGTACAGCAGCTCGAACGGAGAGTACCCGGTAGATTCCTGCGGCACCTCCCGGTATGCGAACAGCAAGTGGGGCAAGTACTGCTCCCAGTCTTTCCTCTCGTGTACAAAGGCCCGCAGGAGTTGTTTCAGGGTGCCATTGAATCGCTCACACAGTCCGTTGGTCTGCGGGTGATACGGGGCGCTGTGTAACGCCTTGACCCCACACAGACGCCAGAGCTGCTGGGTGAGCTCAGCAGTAAACTGGGTCCCTTGGTCAGATAATATCTCTCGTGGAAATCCCACCCTCGTAAACACCCGCAGCAAAGCATCTGCTACTGTGTCCGCCTGTATGTTGGCCAAAGCCACGGCCTCAGGGTACCGGGTCGCGTAGTCTACAATGGTGAGTATATACTTTTTCCCGGTAGCACTGGGTCGGGGTAATGGCCCAATAAGGTCGACCGCCACCCGACTAAAAGGCTCCTGGATGATGGGCATGGGGCGTAGAGGTACCTTCGGGTGATCCCCGGCCTTTCCCGCCTTCTGGCAGACAGGGCATGTGCGGCAAAATTCGCGGGTGTCCTCGCTAAGGCGGGGCCAGAAAAAGGCCCGCGCCAACCGGTGGCGGGTCTTTTTCTGCCCCAGATGTCCCGCCAATGGTATATCGTGTGCTAAGCGCAGGAGCTCTTGTCTTGGGCCCTGGGGAACCACCAGTTGTTTCTGGGGGACTTGATTCTTCCCGGACCCCTCCCTCTCGGTATATCTATATAGCAGCCCATTCTCCCACTCTATCCGATCACTGCGGTCTCTGTCCAGTCCCTGGCCAGCCCGGTCACGATAGCCCTGCAATGTGGGGTCCGTCCGAGTTTGATAGCGGAGCGTCTCGGGGGAGCTCCAGGGGCAGGGAACGTCAGGAAGTCGGGGACAAGTCGGTATAGGTAGGGGCGTAGGGATCGAGCGGGGAGTGGGGGTCGGGCGAGGTGTGGGAATCGGGCGGGGTGTGGGAATCGGGCGGGGTGCGGGAAAACGTCTCACCTGGGTCCCTCTCGGAGTGCCATTGCTGTAACGTGTGCTCTGTGATCTGGTAGTGACTGGTGCGGCCGCTTCCGTGGAGTATGCAGAGACCAGTCGACCCAGATCATTACCGAGGAGCACCTCGGCTGGTAGTTGGTTCAGCAACCCCACTCTGACTACTTTCTCTCCGGATCCCCAGTCCAGGTGGACCCGGGCCGTCTCCAGCCGGAGAACCTTTCCACCAGCCACCCGTACCGCAACGGTATTCCGTAACCGGTCGTTCTGTTGGACTAAGTGAGGCCGGACCAACGTGATGGTAGCCCCAGAGTCTCGGAGTCCTTCAGCCGCCTTCCCATTGACCCACACCGCCTGGCGGTGGTGATGGCGATTATCGGCCGCGGCAGCTTGCACCGGGTCCGCCTCGTGCAGTCGCTCCCATTCCTCCGGAGCTTCCGGCCAGGGAGGATCAGCGTCGTAGCAATGAGTAGACTGTGGTGGTCTAGGCGATGATCTTGCCAGGTCCGGTCGGTTAGGGCAATTCTGCTTATAATGTCCGTCTTGGTTGCATCCATAGCAGCGTATGTTGGCCATGGTATTGGGGCGACTGGGGGGTCGGGCGACCAGCGGTCGGACCGTCGGCACTGGGAGTGGCGGGGCCGGAATCACTGGTCGGGGAAGTAAGGGCCGCTCCCCCCCCGTGACTTTCCGCGTGTCAACATATTCATCGGCCCAAATAGCTGCTTGCTGTACAGTGTGGGGTTTCCTGTCCCGCACCCACTCCCGGATGGCGGTGGGCGTATGTTCGAAGAACTGCTCCAGCAGGAGCAGTTGCGTTATCTCGGTTACAGTCTCGGCTTTGCTTCCCAAAAACCATGTGCGTAAATCCCGCTGGAGTCGGTGGGCCCACTCCACATGGGTAGCGCCGCTGGGTCGGCGAGAGTTCCTAAATTTAGCCCGACTGGCTTCTGGGGTCACGGCGAATCGGCTCAACAGCGCCTGCTTCACGTGCCCATAGTTGGTAGCTTCCTCATCTGGCACCGTGCGGTAGGCCTCCGCGGCCCGCCCGGTCAATTTGCACGCCAGGATTCTTACCCAGTCCATGGGATGCACTTCGTGGACTTGACACAACCGCTCGAAATCCTGAAGATAACTCTCTATTTCTTCGTCGGTCTCGCGGAAGTCTTTAAACGCCTGGAAGGGCACCTTTCTCCCCGGGGATCGCTCCACCCGGAGGCTGTTATCTCGCTGGCTCCGCACTTCTGCCAACCGCAGTTCGTGCTCGCGTTCTCTTTCTCGCTCTTCCTCCTGGCAGATTTCTCGAACCAGGTGCTGCATCACTGCTTCTGTCGGGGCTGCTCCGTAGAAAGCGGCCCGTTCTCGGACCTTCCTCTGTAGGGCACTTTCGTCGGCTCCAGCCGCGACGATGACCGGTGAGGTGTCGGCGGGTAGCGCTGTGCTCGCCGTACCTTGATCCAACCGTTGTAGCTCCTCTATTAGGGTGTCCCGACTTTGGAACCCGGGGTGCCACCACGGTTTTCTAGCATGTTCCGCAAAGTGTCTCGTTTGTAGTCGGCATACACTGCCATGATGGGTTCTTCGGGGAAGTCGATAGTATTGATGGCAGAGAGCAATCCCACCGCTGCCACCAGTGTGACGGAACGTGATCTTACTGTCCGCCTGCGGGTGTGCTCCAATCTGCGTAGGCTTCTTCCCCCTTTGTATTATCCCACCGGCCCGACTCCCAAGGTTGTGACAACCGGCGTCTCGAGCGACCGGGATCAGCTTCGCGAGCGAGATGTCACCGTAGCGAGGGGGACCTTGACGTGGACCCAGCCCGACCACTGAGGGATGACCCTCAGCGTCCCGAGCAGCTGGCCACTGACCTGTACGTGAGCTTTTACAGTTAACGGTCAGAACAGGTTCCGCCCGCGAAGATTCGGATCTCTCGGCAATCGGATTGGCCGATGGTCGATCGTCCAGGGCTATTCGGATCACCCAGCGGTCGATGTGCCCCCTTCGCTACGCAACACTGACCTATTCGGATCTCCGGTAGTGCAGATATCCCAATTCGACCAGCACTCGTTCGTTCGGATTTCGCGTAGTCGATGCGCCCGCGCCGGCAGAGTACTGATTCTTCGGATCTTCCGGTGGTTACATGAAAGGGACTCCGTCGGCTAGAGGCATTCGGATCGCGCGGCGTCGAAGCGCTCCACGCGTTGCCAGGTGCAGATTCTTCGGATCTCCCGGCAGTTAGCTGGATAGGCTCAGTCGGCTGTAGGTATTCCGATCGCGCGGCAGCGGCGCGCGGTATGTCTTCGTTTCGTCCGGTGTGTTGAACCACGCGGGATGTCAGACACAGTTGGCAAATAGAGACACGAGACGCAGCTGCATGAACTCAAAACCAAAGACACTTTTATTTTTACAACACCTGCATTTATACTTTTTACCACGAGCTCCACATCTGGAAAACCCCCTGCCCGCCCCCACAGGTATCATTGGCTAAGGCGCATCGGGGCGTTGCCGATTCGGAACCGGAAGGTTCGGATCGGCCATTTTATCTCCTGCTCCGCCCGATCCGAACACGCGGCGGCAGAAAATGGCGGCAAATTTAAAACGGCATCCGTTACACAATATCAACACTTTTATTTACAGGTACTCCTTCGGCCAGCTGGAATGCAGGAACGTTGGTGCAACGGCACAAATACATAGTTCATTAACTATCAGTGTCCGGATCCCCTGTCTCTGGCTGAGGGTGCTGGGCCAGTCCATCACACAGAGAAATCTCAATGCATCATTCTTGTAAAACCAGAGAAATCTCAATGTATCCTTCTTGTAAGACATGAGAAATCTCAATGTATCCTTCCTGGAAAACATGAGAAATCTCAATGTATCCTTCCTGGAAAACCAGAGAAATCTCAATGTATCCTTCCTGGGAAACCAGAGAAATCTCAATGTATCCTTCTTGTAAAACATGAGAAATCTCAATGTATCCTTCCTGGAAAACCAGAGAAATCTCAATGCATCCTTCTTGTAAAACCAGAGAAATCTCAATGTATCCTTCTTGTAAAACATGAGAAATCTCAATGTATCCTTCTTGTAAAACATGAGAAATCTCAATGTATCCTTCCTGTAAAACATGAGGAATCGCAATGGCAGAATTATCATATCGGCAGAATTATCGTATCGACAGAAATATCGGATCCGAAAAACCATTAGTTGACGTCAAAACGAATAGACACTTTGAAACGAGGAGAACAGACGTTCCGAAAAACACGAAAATTTCCGAAATCACTAAAAAAAAGTCGATACGAAAAACGAACCGAAACGAACCAAACCGAAAACAGAAATCGGCCAAAACGAGCCAAAACGAAAATTTACAAAATCCAAACGAACCGAACCGAAACGAACTGAAAAAAATCGGTGCACAAGTCTAGTGTCCCACACGTCGTCAGCAGTGAAGGGGTTAAGGATCAGGGCTCTGTAAAGCCAGTCATTAATGATGTAGATGTTACGTCATTTGTCATCAAGGGCTTAATAAAATCTTTATCACACTCCTTAGATTTAAACGTAATATTCCAGTATTTGTATGTCATGTATCTCTCCCGAAGGGCCTGTGTGAGCATACAATTATTATTGTGTTAGATCTATAGTTTTGGTGCAGGCGTGGTGGAAGGGCTTCTGCATTAGTAACACAACACAGCGTTTCTATACATCCTAGAAATCCGCCACTTCACAGGCAGGTTATGGGGACCTCCTAGGCACCATATTTGAAGGAATTTTTCGTTTTTATTTTTAACCTTTATTTCATGGAAAACTCACTGTCCCTTTAAAAACTTTTTTTTTTAAACTTTTTGTCCTTGTTTCCTGTCCCCCAGGGCACTACCCGGACCCCCATACACCTTTTATGGCAAATATCTTGCATATATGCCCTCTTGGAGGGCACTCTAAAAAACGAACTTTTGAGTCCCATTGACTTGCATTGAGTTCGGTTCGAGTTCGAACTCGAACTTTTGAAATTGTTCGAGTTCGAATGCGAACCGAACACGGGGGTGTTCGGCTCATCACTATTCAGGAGAATCCCATAGGCTTCAATGTTAAAAATATTCCCGTTTTAATTCAATATCTAATAAACCGTCCATTATAAAATTCTGCAGTAAAAAGTCACTTTATTTATATATTTTTTAGGATCTTTTAGGCATTTTTTGGGATTTTTTGGAGGAATTTTTTTTCTGTTTTTGTTTTTAAATGTTTTTTTCTTTTTTCTGTAACAACAGCCCTCTTTATTATCATTCATTGGATTTTATATGTAAATTTCAGACATTTTCACTTGCAAACAGCGTTTCACTTTTCAAACATTCAAACGTACTGTTTTGTTTTTTGTCCTGTGCCTCCGTCTGGTCCTCAGATGAAGCTCAAGGACCAGGACACATAGGGAGCCTACTAGCATCCCCCAGAAATAATTTCGAGGCTGTAGATCTGAGGTCTTTCAGGGTTAGAATAGAACTGGTTTTAATCAGAGAACAAGCACACATACATTTATACAGTTACACATGGGTTATTTACTAGGGATGAGCATTCGGTTCGGATCTGTTCAGAGTTCGAATTGAACATCGGCTGTTTGAAAGTTCGAACTTTGAACTTTTTTGGGACGTGGGCCAAAAGTTTGAAAAAAAATAAATTTTGAAAAAAGTATAAAAAAATACTTAAAAAATACTAAAAAAATCTAGAATTAAAGAGACTCGTTACTGCAGAATATTATAAGCAACGGTTTATTAGATATTGAATTAAAACGGGAATATTTTTAACATTGAAGCCTATGGGATAAAACATTCTTGTTACTAAAACATCAGGCAGACACGGCCCTCTAATCAGGCACTGTAGAGGGTAGCCTGCAGGGGCCTCCCAAGGATCCCCTTAAGGAGCATGCGACCGCCGGATGACAGAGCTGCAACTGTGCAGGCTAGCCGCCCGGGTGCTTGTGGCAGAGACAGGCGGCGCAGGGAGGGGGCCACTGCACCTGCGGCCACAGCAGACCCCCCCACAACCAGGAACCAGGGAGCCCCCACTGACCACCAGGCTAAGGTAAGGCGACACATTTCTTAAAAAAATAAAATCCAAGGACATTTTTAAATGTCCCCGGGAACATAAAATTAAACCTTTTTTTTCTTTCTCTACCTGGCTGAATGTATTTAATTATATATATTAGATACATTCAGCCAGGTAGAGGGGGGTGGCATGTGGGCTGCGCGGGGTCTCAGGCAGTGGTTTGTTTTTTTTGTGTGTATACTCTTAGCAAATTTATAGGGGAAGGTAAGGGCAGGTATGATATATAGATATATATAAATATATATATATATATATATATAGATAAGATATATATGTATATTCTTATAACTTGTATTACACACACATTTTGGCAACTAATTGCCCCCCCCCCCATTTGGCTGAACCCTCCAGAAGAAATGTTGAACCGATAGAGCAGAGAATAATATATATATTCTCTGCTCTGTTGAGTTCAACATTTCTTCTGGAGGGATCAGCCAAAGGGGGAGGGGGGCGCATTTAGTTGAGATTGTTCACATGCCACCCCCCCATGTGCGTATGTGTATATATGGTCTGAGGTCTGTGGGTGGGTGTATATATATATCTGCATGTTGATATATACGTATATATAGGTCTGCGTGTTGATATATACGTATATGTCTGTGTGTGGTATAAATGCATCCCTACTCTAAACACGGCGCTCAGTGTCCCTATAATATATATGATCAGGGTTACCTTTTTTTTATATTTTTATACTATTCCTATTAAATTAACAGTAATTTTTGATGTATTTTATTCAATAGAAACTTTTTTTTGCCTATATAACATGTGCTTTGTGAAAATAAAACGGTTTTGTGTGTACATTTTATTTTAGTTAAGGTATTAATTGTAAAGTATGTCTTTTTGCTGATGACACAAAGATTTGCAACAGGGTTGACGTTCCTGGAGGGATCAGCCAAATGACAAATGATTTAGGTAAACTAAAAAAATGGTGGGAGTTGTGACAATTGAGTTTTAATGTGGATAAGTGCAAGATAATGCACCTGGGACGTAAAAACCCAAGGGCTGAATATAGAATATTTGATACATCTGAGGGTTGGGATTTAGGGGTTATTATTGCAGAGGATCTAAGGGTAAGTAGTCAATGTAATAGAGTAGCAGGAAATGCTGGCAGAATGCTTGGAAATGCTGGCAGAATGCTTGGAAATGCTGGCAGAATGCTTGGTTGTGTAGTGAGAGCCTGTATTAGCAGTAGGAAAAGGGAAGTGCTCATGCCACTGTACAGAGCACTGGTGAGACCTCACTTGGAGTACTGTGTGCAGTACTGGAGACCGTATCTCCAGAAGGATATAGACATCTTAGAGAGAGTTCAGAGAAGGGCTACTAAAATGGTGTACGGCTTGAAGGAGAAAAGTTACCAGGAAAGGCTTAATGATCTTAACATGTATAGCTTGGAAAAAAGACGAGACAGAGGAGATATGATAGAAACATTTAAATACGTAAAGGGAATCCACAAGGTAGAGGAAGGGAGTATATTTAAAAGGAAACAAAGTAGCAAAACAAGAGGACATAGTCTTAGATTAGAGGGGCAAAGGTTTAAAAGTAACATCAGGAAGCATTATTTTACTGAGAGGGTGGTGGATACATGGAACAGTCTTCCAGTAGAAGTGGTAGAGGCCAAAACAGTGATTGAATTTAAGCAGGCATGGGATAGGCATAAGGCTATCTATATATATATATAAACGTGAAAGTCCTGACTGACTCATCAACGCCCAGCTGAATTCGTTTAACCTAGGAATGTGAAATTTTGAAAGTGCACTGTTTTTATGATGTGGGCACCCACTAAGGAAGGATATTTGGAAACTCCGCCCCTAAGGGGGTGAAAAAGGGGGGTTGAATATTTTAAACACGATACCTTTATCTCAAAAACAGAAGATGTTACAGATGTGAAAAAGATTGTGTTCAGATGCAAATCCGTGCAAAAGAACATTTGTATACCAGACATTGAAATGGAAAACATATTTAAGAAATACAGGTTACATCAATACATTTTGATATCACCATCAAGTTAAAATATCATAAAAACAGAATAATCGAGATAAACGATGTATCAAACAGACAGAGAATTGAAATTAGTTTAAGCAATGACACAGGAAAGAGAGGAAGGGTTCTGACGTACCAAGCCAGAAGGATGCCGAGTTGCTATTGAAAAAAGAAAGAAACAGTGTGAATATCTAAACTAGATAATGTGTAATGTATATAATCCTCAAATTGTGCATGCTAAAAGAGGATGTGAGTGGCTAGTTGAATGTGCTGTACTGAAGTGTCTAATGCATTCAGAACACCTAATGTTGACATACAGATCCAGCGGCTGATGTAGATCCATAATAAATGGATCGTCTTATCTTTTCCTGTCTCTGGGGACATACATGCACACAATCCATATATTTAGACCTCTTGTATAGACTTCTATAAAGCACTTTATTTCTATAAAACACTTGAATTACGCATTTTAAATAAGGCTCTATTTGTCTAGGCCCTTTCACAATAAATAGTTTACATGAAGGTATATATAAGTGATACCTATTTGCACTTTCTATATACATAATTGTTTTTAAGTAATTTCCCATGCACTTTATTCATATATATTAGAGCACGCTTACCGTTTTTACGATAAACCGCTATGATACCTTTATCTAGGTTCTTTTGCATACTTTAATTCAAATAAAACTGAATCCAGTTAAATTTAATCTCGTTAGTTGAGATGTCTGACGAATTATTTTCCATGCTGGTTTATACATGTACTTAAAAACTGCACATTCTTGAGACATTTTTGTGTAAACGCGGTACTGCTGTTCACGAGAGCTCTCATGCTGGTCTCACACTATATTCTATTTGCATACTTGATTGGAATGCAATTAATGACAGATCGAATTTTTCATTTAGGGTTCATTTAAGAATCCTCACGCTTGAACATATCTATGCACTTTAATCGCGAATTCCCATTGCCATATACATAAGGATCTCCACATTATATTTTTATATGTGGAGATTCTTGAAGTTTGTTTCGTTTTTCTCCTATTTATATATAACTAATACCATCTTCCCATCGATTTATTTGTTATTTATTCAATATTCATTTATTCAATGTTTGGTATACAAATGTTCTTTTGCACGGATATGCATCGCTCTTTTCTGAACGCAATCATTTTCTCTGACAACAGAGGTATGCGTATCAATTAGGTTTCTTGTTATGCTAATTTGAAGGCACCTCCCGTTTTTCAATTCCAATGTCTTTTGTCACCTATATATGTAGTCTTGTGTTTAATAGGCATTACACCTACTGAGGAAGCGAGGTATCTAGCGAAACGCGTATAGGTGTTATACCTACAATTTCGTTTAATTTATTTTTAATAAATTTGCCTTTTTAAACGAATGTTTGGCGTCCAGCATTTACTGGAGCGACAAGACTGCAAATCCTGGGGGAAATCCGGCATTCCCATCAAATACTGCCGGCTGCCTGGATTGAGACACAGCAGAATGTGAGTGATACTTCTTTCTGCTTCTTCTTGCTGTGTAGAAAAATTACTACGCTATGGCAGCGTTTTTGTTTATTTTAAAGGTACACAGAAAGAAAGAAGACACTCTTGTGAAAACGTAGCACTGGGAGCTAACCAGCTTTTTAGGTTTCGCGGTCTTCTAAATGTGAGTTTCGGTTTAATTGGGAGTACTGGACCCAAAATAGGATCTTGTTTCAGAATGAACCAGTTTTTTCCTAAAATCTTCCTTATTTCCTTATGCTGAATATTATATTTCGTAAAGAAAGAATATTGGAAATCATTATCCACTTTTCTTATGTTTTCTTTATAGAGAAGATCTTTACGATCCATAGATGCCACTTCAAAAAAAGCTTTTTCTACATTATTTATTTCTCTTTCAATTTATTCCCCACCATTTCAACTTGTGTACGATAATCTTCTACTCTTGAACAGTTCCTGCGCATACGTAGAGCTTGACCTTTTGGGATCCCTCTTAGCCATGGTTTATGATGACAACTCGAAAAATGGATATAACCGTTACCATCGGTAGGTTTGAAAAAACATTTCGACTCGATATTCTCCTCTTCTATAAAAAAGGTGATGTCCAAAAAATTAATCTCAAATGCACTAAATGTTGAAGTGAACTTTAAACCAAACTCATTCTGATTCAAAGTATCCACGAATAAATTAAACTCATCCTCCTCTCCCTTCCAAATAATTAAAACATCATCTATAAATCTTTTCCATAGCACCAGGTTCGCCCCCCATACGGAAGGACTCCAAATATGTGAATCCTCCCAATGTGCCATGTAGATATTAGCATAGCTGGGGGCGAACCTGGTGCCCAAGGCTGTACCATTTATTTGAAGAAACATATCCTCATTGTACATGAAGAAATTATGTTCCAATATAAACCTAATAGCCAAATGTAAAAAGGTTTGTAGACTAGTCTCTAAAGTACTTTGAGACTCTAAAGTTCTAGCTATTGCTTCTAAACCTAGTTCATGTTTGATAACTGTATACAGTGATGTAACATCTAGAGTTGCCCATTTATAGCTAGGATGCCATTTTACTGTTTCTATTTCTTGTAGGATGTGAGTAGAATCTTTTATGTAGGACCTGGTTTTCTGAGCTATAGGTTGCAAATGAAAATCTATAAATTCCGATAAATTGGCTGTCAGAGAATCGATACCACTGATAATCGGTCGGCCTGGGGGTGCTGTTAAATTCTTGTGGACTTTCGGAAGGAAATAAAAAATCAGAGTGAGTGGAAATTTTGGATACAAAAAATCTAATCAATCAAAAATCAAAAAGCTGGTTAGCTCCCAGTGCTATGTTTACACAAAATAAAAGAAAAGAAGATAAGGTTTTTTTAAGTGTGCTAGATGTAAAGCGTGCAGATTTTTGAAGAAGAGGAAATTGGAAACATTTACAAGTAGGAGTACAGGAGAAAGTTTCAAGGTCAACACACATATTAATTGTAATTCGACACATGTGGTATATTTGTTACAACGTCCATGCGGTATTCAGTACGTCGGTCAAACAACAAGACAACTAAAAGAAAGAATCCTAGAACACATGGGTAACATCAGAAGAGGCGTTCAAAAACACACGGTACCTGTACATTGTACCGGTTGCCACAGTTACCGAGTATCTGAGTTTCTGTGGTCCGGTATAGATCAGATAGAGAAACCATGGCGAGGAGGAAATAGAGAAAAAGATCTGTTGAAAAAATAAATGTTTTGGGTGTTCAAATTAAAAACTATGAGCCCGAAGGGTTTAAATGAAGCGTTTGATATCAAATGTTTTTTATAGATCGTAATATGGAGATTCTGTTTTAGGAGATAAAGAAAAGATTCTACAATCAAAAGGGCCAAGATAATCCATATTCAAAAGACCAGGATACGATCGGAATTGATATTACGTCCGAAAATGAAAGTGTGCGACTCTTCGGAGTATATGGAGATATGGTAACTTACGAACCGAAACGGAAGGGACGTATCTGAAGTAACGAATCGGAGGAGTCCGAAAATCGGAAGCGATGTATCGAAGGAACTCTTGGTGACCTTATATGGTGAACGCTGGGAGATCGCATTCACCTTTTTCTTATAGGGGATGGTGTTACATATTAATATGGAAGATCTTGAAAGAAGTATTGCGCTTCGGAACTGTGTTACTCAGAAGTGAACATCAGAAGTGCGGGACTTTTAGATGGAATACGATCGGAATTGACATTACGTCCGAAAATGAAAGTGCGCGACTCTTCGGAGTACATGGAGATATGGTAACCTCCGAACCGAAACGGAAGGGACGTATCGGAAGTGACGAATTGGAGGAGCCCGAAAATCGGAAGTGACGTACCGAAGGAACCCGTTCTGACCATATATGGTGAACGCTGGGAGATCGAATCAACCAATGAGAGGACTATGTAGACTATTTAAACATGAGAAGGAGGAAGGAAAGGTTTATATTATTTTTATGCTTTTAATTTTGATTTATCGCCCTTGAGAAAGTCTTAGGACGAAACGCGTTGAGCAGTTTGTTATTATCCAATAAATTTTATTATTTTTTATTCATTTATATACCTTCCCGATTATTTATTTAAATAAGTCTTGGAGACGTCTGATTTACATCTTCCAACTGGGTTCATCCCACCCAGGCACAACAAGGATCCATAGCTTCTCAACCTTTCATCTGTTTCCATGTTGAGTATCATGCTCAGGCCTTTCGATTGACACCCTCCATGACCCCCTAGCTGCCACGGTTCTGGAGATATCAGGGTTCAAATGATGCGTGAGGACGTCAGGCAGTGAGGGGGGACCCGGGGGTGGAGCCGCCATCCAAGATGGCGGCCCCCACCGGAGCTAGGCCGCACTTCGGCACCTCAAGGCATCTCTATACACAGCCCTATCAGCATCTCTATACACAGCCTCACAGCATCTCTATACACAGCCCCATCAGCATCTTTATACACAGCATCTCTATACACAACCACATCAGCATTTCTAAACACAGCCTCACAGCATCTCTGTGACGGAACGTGATGGTACTGTCCGCCTGCGGGTGTGCTCAGATCTGCGTAGAGGTCTTCTCCCCCCTTTGTGTTGCTCCACCGGCCCGACTACCAAGGTTGTGGCACCCGGCGTCTCGAGCGGCCGTGTATGGCTTCGTAATCGGGAGGACCGACGCAGCGAGGGGGACCTTGGCGTGAACCCAGCCCGACCACTGAGGGGTGACACTCAGCGTCCCGAGCAGCTGGCCACTGACCTGTACGTGAACCTTTACGGTCGCAGGTCGAAACGGCTTCCCTCTGTGAATATTCGGATCTCCGGTAAACGAGCTGGCCAACGGTCGATCGTTCGGAGACGTTCGGAGCGCCCAGCGGTTGATGTGACATTCACTGCACAGCACCGACCTGTTCGGATCCCTCAACAGCGAAAGGCAGCCCGATTCGACCAGCAGCAGGATTCGAATCGCGCGGCAGTCGATGCGCCCGCGCGCTACAGGATACTGATTCTTCGGATCTTCCGATAGGTAAAGGAAAGGGTTCTGTCGGCCAGGGGCATTCGGATCGCGCGGCAGCGGCACGTGGTATATCTTCGGTTCGTCCGGCGGTCTGAATCACGAGGGATGTCAGATGCGGTTGGTGAACAGAGACACGAGACGCAGCTGCATGAACTCAACCAAAAGACTCTGTTTATTATGTTACACATGTATTTATCACTTCCACCACGAGCTCACATCTGGGGAAACCCCCTGCCCGCCCACACAGATCTCATTGGCCCACACGATTTCGGGGCGGTGCCGATTCAGGACAGGATGGTCTGAATCGGCCATTTTCCCTCCTGATGCACCCGATCAGAACACGAGGTGGTGGAAAATGGCGGCAACCACGGCAGACACACAGTACATAACGTTTATACAATATATATACATCAACACTTTTATTCACAGGAATCACTTTCTGAAACCTTTAGAACTCGCAGGATTCGGTTGGTGTAACGGCACTTAAAAGTTTAGGGAGGAAAAATGTCCTGAAAACCAATCTCTGGCTGAGGGTGCTGAGCCATTCCTTCACATTCCTCCCCCTCCCCAAAGTCCGACGAACCCGGTTGGACCCCAACGGGTCGTACCGGGAAGTCGGTGCTCTCAGGTCCATAGTCAGTTGGGAGAGGCCGAGCCACCAGGCTTCTCCATTTGGCCCTGCGGTCGTACCAAGTGGGTGAAGGCCACGCGGGTTTGGGGTTACCCCCTCCGGCAAAAGGGTCCTGTGGCCGGGGAGGAGCACCCCCTGTGCCCCCTCCGGGACTATCTCGCACCCGGGGAAAACGGGTGCTAACTGCACGCGCCCCGAGTACCTGGGCCAGCCGCAGAGGGAAATCGTGGCTGCGCGGGGCCTCTGGGCCAAAGGGCTGTGGGAATGGGCAGAGCGGAAGCAGGCTCTGCCCTGCGGCCAGCGCGTCAGCTGGGTGTGTGTCCCCTGGTGGGAGGATGGTTTCCTCCATCCCAAGGACGTACCATGGCGGCCAGCAAAGCCGTTGGGGTGAATCAGGCTGCTCCTCAAGGCATACGGCAGCGAGTGGGCAGAGGCCAGCGGCGCTCTGTCCCGTTGGCAGCTCTGCTGCTGA
The DNA here is from genome assembly GCA_009667805.1 of Leptobrachium leishanense. Lineage (NCBI taxonomy): Eukaryota > Metazoa > Chordata > Amphibia > Anura > Megophryidae > Leptobrachium > Leptobrachium leishanense. The sequence continues at coordinate 2,500,159 of CM019065.1, read as the reverse complement.
GGGGGTGGATTCTGAAACAACTTTCGGAGGGTCGGGTGAGGACAACAGCTGCGGGGTCACCGCTCGGAAAACCCCTGTTGCTCCTCAGGACAGTCGGGGAGTGGGCAGAGGCCAGCGGCGCTCTGCCCCGTGGCCAGCCCTTCCACTGGGGGGTTGGATGCAGGCACAACTTGCGGGGGGTCGGGGAAGAACAACGGCTGTGGGCCGAACAGCTGGGGTGAACCTGGCTGTTCCTCAGGGCCTTCGGACAGTGGGCAGAGGCCAGCGGCGCTCTGCCCCGTTGCCAGCTCTTCTGCTGGGGGGTGGGATGCAACACTGACATCCAGGGGATCAGGGAACGATGGCTGCGGGGTCGCCAGCAAGGAGAAATCCTGCGGCTCCTCAGGGCAGACGGGGAGTGGGCAGAGGCTACCGGCACTCTGCCCCGTGGCCAGCTCTTCTGCTGGACCCGCGGACATGGCCACCGTGTCTTCTGGCGGGCTTGGGAGGACCATTTCCTCCCGGGACCCCTCGGGCCCCTCACACGACCCATCCTGGACACTTGGCACCTGCTGTGCCTCTTCCGACCGGGCCGGCTCCTCTACTGTGATCCCGATAGGGACCCATGGGAACATCTCGGGCTCCCAAAACTCGCAGTTTCTTTCAGGGGGCAGCACCTCATCCTGAAGTTCTTGGCGGACCTCGTCCCGCCACTCAAGTCCAGTGGGCTCCACCATGGACCCGAAATACTGATCCAGGCTCTCTTGCAGTCTTCTCAGAAATTCGCCCTCCATGTTCTCGACGGGGAATGTGGCGTCCTCGGATGTAACTCCAGGCGGGCTGTAAGTCTCTATCCAAGGTCCGCTGGGCTGTGCGGGTTCCCCAATACAGGCTCCAGTCGAGCTGTAAGTCCCGTACGGGGTATCGCTGGGGGGTGCAGAATTCCAGGGTGAAGCTCCAGTCGAGCTGTACTCCTCATCCCAGGGGTCTACGGGATAAGGGTCAGGGGTAAAATGTTCAATCTTTGTCTCACGGAGCGCTGCCAATCGCAGCTCGTGCTGACGCTCCTCTTCTTGTTCTTCTTCCTGCTGGGTCTCCTGGATCGCCTTTGCTATCTCAGCCTCCGATGGGGCCGCTCCGAGCAGTGCGATCCGCTGCCGCGCCCTTCGGATGAAGGCACTTTCCGCTTCCTCTGCGAGGACAGGGGTGAGCACGGGTGTCGTCGCCCTGTTCTGATCCATCCTGGTCAGTTCTTTAATTACGGTTTTCTTCTTTTTGTTACCCGGCGTTCCTCCCCGGTCCTCCATCATGACACGCAGGGTGTCCCTGGTGTAGTGATCGTACACCAACATGTTGCGGGTCTTCGTGGGGGGTGCAGAGAGCTATCCCACCGCTGCCACCAGTGTGACGGAACGTGATGGTACTGTCCGCCTGCGGGTGTGCTCAGATCTGCGTAGAGGTCTTCTCCCCCCTTTGTGTTGCTCCACCGGCCCGATTACCAAGGTTGTGGCACCCGGCGTCTCGAGCGGCCGTGTATGGCTTCGTAATCGGGAGGACCGACGCAGCGAGGGGGACCTTGGCGTGAACCCAGCCCGACCACTGAGGGGTGACACTCAGCGTCCCGAGCAGCTGGCCACTGACCTGTACGTGAACCTTTACGGTCGCAGGTCGAAACGGCTTCCCTCTGTGAATATTCGGATCTCCCGGTAAACGAGCTGGCCAACGGTCGATCGTTCGGAGACGTTCGGAGCGCCCAGCGGTTGATGTGACATTCACTGCACAGCACCGACCTGTTCGGATCCCTCAACAGCGAAAGGCAGCCCGATTCGACCAGCAGCAGGATTCGAATCGCGCGGCAGTCGATGCGCCCGCGCGCTACAGGATACTGATTCTTCGGATCTTCCGATAGGTAAAGGAAAGGGGTTCTGTCGGCCAGGGGCATTCGGATCGCGCGGCAGCGGCACGTGGTATATCTTCGTTCGTCCGGCGGTCTGAATCACGAGGGATGTCAGATGCGGTTGGTGAACAGAGACACGAGACGCAGCTGCATGAACTCAACCAAAAAGACTCTGTTTATTATGTTACACATGTATTTATCACTTCCACCACGAGCTCACATCTGGGGAAACCCCCTGCCCGCCCACACAGATCTCATTGGCCCACACGATTTCGGGGCGGTGCCGATTCAGGACAGGATGGTCTGAATCGGCCATTTTCCCTCCTGATGCACCCGATCAGAACACGAGGTGGTGGAAAATGGCGGCAACCACGGCAGACACACAGTACATAACGTTTATACAATATATATACATCAACACTTTTATTCACAGGAATCACTTTCTGAAACCTTTAGAACTCGCAGGATTCGGTTGGTGTAACGGCACTTAAAAGTTTAGGGAGGAAAAATGTCCTGAAAACCAATCTCTGGCTGAGGGTGCTGAGCCATTCCTTCACAATCTCTACACACAGCATCTCTATACACAGCATCTCTATACACAACCTCTCAGCATCTCTATTAGGGAAGAGCTGTTCGGCTTCGGACGGGTGTTTCCAGGTGTTCACCACATGTTCGACCACAATGGGCCACAATGCATTTTCCCACTGCCTGAAGCTCGTAATTGGCTACAGCCTTGCACCTGACCACAGGTCTGGTTGCAAGACTGGTTGAACACTATGCCAATCACCGCTCAGAGTCCTGATTGGGCAAATTTTGCCCAATCATAGGCTCACAGAGCTAAGTCCCGCAGCACACTATATAAGGTTTCAACGCGCCGATTCTGCACGCATTTCAGAGGAGATTTCAAAGAAGATAGTTGTGTGTGTTGTTACTGCCGGTCTGCCACGCTACTGGGAGGTCTGGGGGGTCTCATTTCGACCAAATATCAGGGAATTTAGGTGATGTGTGTCTTGTCACTGTGGCAGCAAGTTTTTTGGGGTTTACAACTTTATTTAAAACATTTGTCTATTGAGGTGATTTTCTGGGTCTTGTCACACTGTGCCAGCAAGTCTTTTTGGGTCTCATTTATACCAAATATCAGGAAATTTAGGTGATGTGTGTCTTGTCACTGTGCCAGCAAGTTTTTTTGGGGTTTACAACTTTATTTAAAACATTTGTGAATTGAGGTGATTTTCTGGGTCTTGTCACTGTGCCAGCAAATCTTTTTGGGGCTCACTAATTTCTTTAAAACACTTGTGAATTAAGGTGATCTGTGTCTCGTCATACAAAAAGTACCACGCTGTATTTAAGAGGGAGAGGTGGTGGTGGTGGAGCAGACAGACCTCATACAAGCAGCTTTCTGGAGGCGTGGTGGATGAACAAGCTCCAGAACAGAGCCCCGTCTTGGATCCCTCCCAGCTGCAATCAGAGTTACCCAGTGTGCCGTGAAGGAAATGTAATGACCCTGTCCATGCTTGCTGGACCACGTGTCTAAAGTCACATGCACCTTGCTGCAGACTGCCTTTCCCAATGACTGGATAACATTGTCTTCCACGTGCTGGTATAGTGCTGGAATGGCCTTGCGTAAAAAGTAATGGCGTTTTGGAACCTGCCACTGTGGTACAGCACATTCCGAAAATTCACGGAAGGGAGCAGAGTCCACCAGCTGGAAAGGCAGCAGCTGCAATGCGAGTAATTTTGCTAAACTGGCATTTAGACGCTGTGCTTGGGGATGGTTGGGATTATATTTTTTCTTTCGCTGCAGCAGCTGCGGCAACGTAATCTGACTGCATAAATCTTCAGCTACTGGGATGATGTCACATTGTGAGGGAGGACCTGGTACCTCCATTACTGTAGCATCATCCCTGTCGGTGGAGGTTGTAGGCAATGACATGGCTGGACATACAGTGGGGGTAGAGACAGATGAGGAGGAGGAGGACCTATGCAAAGTTTTGCTCCAACTGGATGTGTGGCAGTTGTTCATATGTTGCCTCAAGCACGCGGTACCCAAGTTTCCGGTATCTTTCCCACGCTTAAGCCTCATCTGACATAGATTACAAATAGCAACGCTGCGCTCTACTGCACATTTCTTAAAGAACTCCCAGACAACAGAGTTCCTGCATGTGTTCTTTTTGAGACAACAGCGCTCTGCACCGGAGCAGCTCTGACATGTGATGCCTGGGACTGGCTAGTGCTACGGTTGGTCACAGAGGATGTTGTGCGTCATGTTTGCTGTGCCTCCTCCTCCCCCTCTTCCTCACTTAATTCCTCTGTTCGATCAGGCACCCAGAGAAGTACTTCGTGCCTTGTACAGAAAGAACTGAATATAGCGTGTTTTTTATAGCGACGGATTTGTTTGTACTGGGCGCACTTTAATACTGAAGTGTACCTTTTTAGTGCACCAGGACTTTGTGTGCAAAGACCAAACTTTCCATAACACTTGGACTGGCTAGTGCTGCGGTTGGTCACAGAGGATGTTGTGCCTCATGTTTCTTGTGCCTCCTCCTCACTTGACTCCTCTGTTCGATCAGGCACCCAGGTGGAGTCGGTGGCCTCATCATCATTGTCATCATCACCCCCTATCTCCTCGTCACTGGAGCCAACTTGGCAGTATGCTGCAGCTGCTGGGGCAACATGAATGCCAGTTATTTGTGTGTCATCACTTGCACCCCCTTCCTCTAGGTTGATTATACTCCCTTCCTCAACCTCAGAGATTGAATCAGAGCACTGTACTTGCTGCACATCCTCAAGCAGCATGTCACTGTCATTGTACTCAAACAATTCAGCTGACTCCTCCGTGTGTGATAGCGAGGCTACGGCAGGAGTAGCTGTGGACATGCAGGCTGCATTAGATGCTTTGGCAGCTGAGGTGCACTGTAAAACACTAGAAGCCTGGCTGGCAGAGGACTCGGAGGATGAGGATGGCCTGGTTAGCCAATCCACCAAGTCATCTGTATGTTGCTGCTGCTTAAGACGGCCAGCACCAGTTAGAAAGGACAAGCGTGCCCCTGCAGAGGATGCACCACGTCCACCATGACCAGAGGCACAGCCTCCCGACACAGGGGCTGCTTGCCCTCTTATCTGTGTCTGGGAGCGTCTGCCTGTCCTTTATGTTCTTTCAGACATGGTGAGTGATATATAGATTAATATATACAGAACTCTGGTATAAAGATTTAAAGAACTCTGATATAACTCAGTGAGACACCCTGATAGCTGGCAGCCAGTGACAAGACACAGATTACAAGTCTGTGACACCTCCTATAAATCAGTGAGACCCCTTGATGGGTGGCAGTGAAACCTCCTATAAATCAGTGAGACCCCTTGATGAGTGGCAGCCAGTGAGAACACATGGATTATAACATTTGCCAAATGTTTTAAAGAAATTAGTGACACCGAAAATACTGCGTGGTACTGGTTGTGTGACAAGAGACAGATCACCTCAATTCACAAATGTTTTAAAGATATTAGTGAGCCCCAAAATGCTGCGTGGAACTGGTTGTGTGACAAGAGACAGATCACCTCAATTCACAAATGTTTTAAAGAAATTTTTAACCCCCAAAAAAACTTGCTGGCACAGTGACAAGACACATAACCTAAATTCCCTGATATTTGGTAGAAATGAGACCCCCCAGACCCTCCCAGTAGCGTGGCAGACTGGCAGTAACAACACACACAACTATCTCCTCTGAAATCTCCTCTGAAATGTGTGCAGAATCGGCGTGTGGAAACGTTATATGGTGTGCTGCGGGACTTAGCTCTGTGAGCCCATGTTTGGGCAAAATTTGCCCAATCAGGACTCTGAGCTGTGATTGGCATAGTGTTCAACCAGTCTTGCACCAGACCTGTGGTCAGGTGCAAGGCTGTAGCCAATTACGAGCTTCAGGCCAGTGGGAAAATGCATTGTACACCTCCTCCCTGGGCAAAATCATCAACAGCTTTGGCTTTAATTACCACCTCTACGCTGATGACACTCAGATCTACCTCTCTACCCCTGATCTCTCTGCCCCTGTCCTTTCCAAAGTCAGTGACTGTTTATCTGGCATCTCCTCCTGGATGGCCTCCCACCACCTAAAGATCAACATGTCAAAGACTGAGCTCCTACTTATTCCTCCCTCTAATGCCGCCCCACCTCCTGACTTCTCTATCACGGTGGAGGGTATCACCATCTCCCCATCAGACCAAGTTCGCTGTCTTGGAGTTACACTTGACTCTGCTCTTTCCTTCATCCCCCACATCAAGTCTCTTCCTCCTCCTGCCGATACCAACTGCGTAATATTTACAGAATTCGGCCATTTCTTACCGCTGTCGCCACAAAACAACTCATACACGCCCTGGTAATCTCCCGACTCGACTATTGCAATAATCTCTTATCTGGCCTCCCTCTGTCCCACCTCTCCCCCCTACAATCCATCCTGAACGCCTCCGCCAGACTAATTCACCTCACCCGCCGCTCTGTCTCTGCCGCTCCCCTCTGCGAGTCCCTTCACTGGCTCCCCATCCACTGCAGAATTAAGTTCAAAATCCTTATCCTTACCTACAAAACCCTCACTAACTCAGCTCCCCACTACCTGTCCTCACTAATCACCAAATACACCCCAGCCCGCTCCCTAAGGTCAAACAGTGACCTGCGCCTAGCTTCTCCCCGCATCACCTCTTCCCATGATAGACTGCAGGATTTCTCACGCGCAGCCCCCACTCTCTGGAACGCTCTCCATCGTACTGTCAGACTTTCCCCTAGCTTCTCTTCCTTCAAACGCTCCCTTAAAACATTCCTATTTAGGGAAGCCGACCCCCCAACTCACTGACGTAACCATCAATCACTCTCACCTTACAGTCCTCTCCTCCTGTTTCCAACCCCAACCCTCCCAGATTGTGAGTTCCTACGGGAATAGGGCCTCATCTCCTCCTGTACTGTTTGTCAAATGTTGTTCAATGTATTGTAACCCTGTCTATACTGTGCTTATTGTACAGCGCTGCGGAATATGCTGGCGCTTTATAAATAAAGAATAATAATAATAATAATAATTGTGGTCTATTGTGATACATTGTGGTCGAACATGCGGCGAACACTCGGAAATGTTCGGTGTCCGCGATCTAATCGAACAGGCTAAGTTCGGGTCGAACTCCGAACCGTCCGAACCGAACAGCTCATCCCTACTAAACACAGCATCTCTATACACAGTCTCACAGCATCTCTATACACAAACTCACAGCATCTCAATACACAACCCCATCAGTGTCTCTATACATAACCCCATCAGCATCTCTATACACAAACAGCATCTCTATACACAACCCCATCAGTATCTCTAAACACAGCATCTCTATACACAACCCCATCAGCATCTCTATACACAGCCTCACAGCATCTCTATACACAACCCCATCAGCATCTCTATACACAGCCTCACAGCATCTCTATACACAACCTCACAGCATCTCTATACACAGCCTCACAGCATCTCTATAGACAACCCCATCAGCATGTCTATACACAGCCCCATCAGCATCTCTATACACAAACAGCATCTCTATACACAACCCCATCAGCATCTCTATACACAAACAGCATCTCTATACACAACCCCATCAGCATCTCTATACACATCTCCATCAGCATCTCTATACACAAACAGCATCTCTATACACAGCCTCATCAGCATCTCTATACACAAACAGCATCTCTATACACAATCCCATCAGCATCTCTATACACAAACAGCATCTCTATACACAACCCCATCAGCATCTAGTCTAAACACAGCCTCACAGCATCTCAATACACAACCTCACAGCATCTCTATACACAGCCTCACAGCATCTCTATACACAACCCCATCAGCATCTCTATACACAGCCTCACAGCATCTCTATACACAACCTCACAGCATCTCTATACACAATCCCATCAGCATCTCTATACACAACCCCATCAGCATCTCTATACACAAACAGCATCTCTATACACAACCCCATCAGCATCTCTATACACATCTCCATCAGCATCTCTATACACAGCATCTCTATACAAAACCTCACAGCATCTCTATACACAGCATCTCTATACACAACCTCACAGCATTTTCTATACACAGCCTCACAGCATCTCTATACACAGCATCTCTATACCCAACCTCACGGCATTTTCTATACACAGCCTCACAGCATCTCTATACACAACCCCATCAGCATCTCTATACACAACCCCATCAGCATCTCTATACACAACCCCATCAGCATCTCTATACACAACCCCATCAGCAACTTTATACATGGCATCTCTTTACACAACCCCATCAGCATCTCTAAACACAGCCTCACAGCATCTCTATACACAGCATCACAGCATCTCTATACACAACCCCATCAGCAACTTTATACATGGCATCTCTTTACACAACCCCATCAGCATCTCTAAACACAGCATCACAGCATCTCTATACACAGCATCACAGCATCTCTATACACAACCCATCAGCATGTCTATACAACAGCCTCAACAGCATCTCTATACACACCTCACAGCATCTCTATACACACCTCACAGCATCTCTAATACACAGCATCAACAGCATCTCTATACACAGCCTCACAGCAATCTCTATACACAGCCTCACAGCATCTCTATACACAGCCTCACAGCATCTCTATACACAGCCCCATCAGCATCTCTATACACAGCCTCACAGCATCTCTATACACAGCCTCACAGCATCTCTATACACAACCCCATCAGCATCTCTATACACAGCCCCATCAGCATCTCTATACGCAACCTCACAGCATCTCTATACACAGCCTCACAGAATCTCTATACACAGCCCCATCAGCATGTCTATACACAACCTCACAGCATCTCTATACACAACCTCACAGCATCTCTATACACAGCATCACAGCATCTCTATACACAGCCCCATCAGCATCTCTATACACAGCCTCACAGCATCTCTATACACAGCCTCACAGCATCTCTATACACAACCCCATCAGCATCTCTATACACAGCCCCATCAGCATCTCTATACACAACCCCATCAGCATCTCTATACACAGCATCACAGCATCTCTATACACAACCCCATCAGCATTTCCTATACACAAACCTCCATGCTCTTTACACAGCCCCATTCAGCATCTCTATACACAGCATCTCTATACACAACCCCATCAGCATGTCTATACACAACCCCATCAGCATCTCTATACACAGCCCCATCAGCATCTCTATACACAACCCCATCAGCATCTCTATACACAGCATCACAGCATCTCTATACACAACCCCATCAGCATCTCTATACACAACCTCACAGCATCTCTATACACAGCCCCATCAGCATCTCTATACACAACCCCATCAGCATCTCTATACACAGCATCACAGCATCTCTATACACAGCATCACAGCATCTCTATACACAGCATCACAGCATCTCTATACACAACCCCATCAGCATGTCTATACACAGCCCCATCAGCATCTCTATACACAACCTCACAGCATCTCTATACACAGCCTCACAGCATCTCTATACACAACCTCATCAGTATCTCTATACACAACCTCATCAGCATCTCTATACACAACTTCACAGCATCTCTATACACAAACAGCATCTCTATACACAATCCCATCAGCATCTCTATACACAAACAGCATCTCTATACACAACCCCATCAGCATCTCTAAACACAACCTCACAGCATCTCTATACACAGCCTCACAGCATCTCTATACACAACCCCATCAGCATCTCTATACACAACTTCACAGCATCTCTATACACAACTTCACAGCATCTCTATACACAACCCCATCAGCATCTCTATACACAAACAGCACTCTCTATACACCAATCCCATCAGCATCTCTATACACAAACAGCATCTCTATACACAACCCCATCAGCATCTCTAAACACAGCCTCACAGCATCTCAATACACAACCTCACAGCATCTCTATACACAGCCTCACAGCATCTCTATACACAACCCCATCAGCATCTCTATACACAACCCCATCAGCATCTCTATACACAAACAGCATCTCTATACACAACCCCATCAGCATCTCTATACACATCTCCATCAGCATCTCTATACACAGCATCTCTATACAAAACCTCACAGCATCTCTATACACAACCCCATCAGCATCTCTATACAAAACCTCACGGCATTTTCTATACACAACCTCACAGCATCTCTATACACAACCCCATCAACATCTCTATACACAACCCCATCAGCAACTTTATACATGGCATCTCTTTACACAACCCCATTCAGCATCTCTAAACACAGGCCTCACAGCATCTCTATACACAACCCCATCAGCATCTCTGATACACAGCATCACAGCATCTCTATACACAGCAATCACAGCATCTCTATACACAACCCCATCAGCATGTCTATACACAGCCTCACAGCATCTTCTATACACAACCTCACAGCATCTCTATACCACAGCCTCACAGCATCTCTATACAACAACCTCATCAGCATCTCTATACACAGCCCCATCAGCATCTCTATACACAGCCTCACAGCATCTCTATACACAACTTCACAGCATCTCTATACACAACCCCATCAGCATCTCTATACACAAACAGCATCTCTATACACAATCCCATCAGCATCTCTATACACAAACAGCATCTCTATACACAACCCCATCAGCATCTCTATACACAGCCTCACAGCATCTCTATACACAACCCCATCAGCATCTCTATACACAGCCTCACAGCATCTCTATACACAACCTCACAGCATCTCTATACACAACCCCATCAGCATCTCTATACACAACCCCATCAGCATCTCTATACACAAACAGCATCTCTATACACAACCCCATCAGCATCTCTATACACATCTCCATCAGCATCTCTATACACAACATCTCTATACAAAACCTCACAGCATCTCTATACACAGCATCTCTATACACAACCTCACAGCATTTTCTATACACAGCCTCACAGCATCTCTATACACAACCCCATCAGCATCTCTATACACAACCCCATCAGCAACTTTATACATGGCATCTCTTTACACAACCCCATCAGCATCTCTAAACACAGCCTCACAGCATCTCTATACACAGCATCACAGCATCTCTATACACAGCATCACAGCATCACAGCATCTCTATAACACAACCTCACAGCATCTCTATAACAGCACTCACAGCATCTCTATACACAACCTCACAGCATCTCTATACACAACCTCACAGCATCTCTATACACAGCATCACAGCATCTCTATACACAGCCCCATCAGCATATCTATACACAGCCTCACAGCATCTCTATACACAGCCTCACAGCATCTCTATACACAACCCCATCAGCATCTCTATACACAGCCCCATCAGCATCTCTATACACAACCTCACAGCATCTCTATACACAACCCCATCAGCATCTCTATACACAGCATCACAGCATCTCTATACACAACCCCATCAGCATCTCTATACACAGCACCACAGCATCTCTATACACAGCATCACAGCATCTCTATACACAACCCCATCAGCATGTCTATACACAGCCTCACAGCATCTCTATACACAACCTCACAGCATCTCTATACACAGCCTCACAGCATCTCTATACACAACCCCATCAGCATCTCTATACACAGCCCCATCAGCATCTCTATACACAGCCTCACAGCATCTCTATACACAACCTCATCAGCATCTCTATACACAGCCCCATCAGCATCTCTATACACAGCCTCACAGCATCTCTATACACAACTTCACAGCATCTCTATACACAACCCCATCAGCATCTCTATACACAAACAGCATCTCTATACACAACCCCATCAGCATCTCTAAACACAGCATCATCCTATAACACAACCCCATCAGCATCTCTATACACAACCCCATCAGCTCTCTATACACAATCCCATCAGCATCTCTATACACAAACAGCATCTCTATACACAACCCCATCAGCATCTAGTCTAAACACAGCCTCACAGCATCTCAATACACCAACCTCACAGCGATCTCTATACACAACCCCATCAGCATCTATAACACAAACAGCATCTCTATACATAACCCCATCAGCATCTCTAAATATGGCATCCCTATACACAACCTCAT